>JAGDQP010006595.1:0-15340 GCA_022664845.1 Lepisma saccharinum | reverse complement strand
TATTATTATTATTATTATTATTATTATTATTATTATTATTATTATTATTATTATTATTATTTTGTGGTAATGCTTTCCTTTACACATTAAGCGCCAACAATTAACCCCTCCTTATGCAGAAGGTGGTTTAAGATAAAAACACACAATTACAAGGGCATGCTCTCAGATTACATCGAACTTTACAAATAATTTGTGAATTTTATGAAAAATTTTCATATGGTATTTTTCAAAATGTATTATCTTTAATAGAGTTAACAGCGCCGGTTAATATGCATAAATGGAGGCATATACTTCTGTACTTAAATTACATTTTTTTTAGATATCATGTATGCTCTGACTGACAAACACGAAATACTGTGGACTGCTGACATCTGTAGACGCGGGGGCGGAGTCGCAGCTTAGTGAGGGGTAGGAAGACACTATTCAGTATCCAATAGGAAGGTTTTTTTAGTAGTTGGTGACCAGGTTGCCCGTAACATTTAATGAAAAGTACGACAGTATCGCCGACCTTTCTATCTCGTTTGTAGTAATACTTATGAGAAGTTATGGTATATGCATTTACCTGTTTATAAATTTTTCTGTATATGCATTTAACTGTCACAATTCTGTTGTTATTTATTGATATTTTAGTAACATTTCAAATTGTCAGAATTAACCTAAGCAGTATCTACTTATTCTATGACGAGCGCTAAGTATGAAGGTCCCGGTAATCGTACCTGCAAAACCTAGAAAAAGATTTATCTCTTTTACACAAATCTAATTTAATCGCTCTGTAATCCAGACACTCTTCTATCGGTAAATGGGATCTTCCGTTCTAATGAGTTCCATATGCAAAAAAAAAAAAAAAAAAAAAAAAAAAAAGAAAAAAAAGAATGTTACCTGTCATGCGAGGTGCAACCTCCGTGCCAAATCACTTCACCGTAAATGCAAAAGACTGGAATGTGACAATGAGTTTTATAGGTTCAGGTAAATCCACAATCAGAAATATATATTATATAAAACACATCGCTATATATATCACCCATATACAATTCAGATGTATGAATCTGTTTCTGGCTTTTAGTAATATATGGCTCAGACCGGAATACAGCAGGGGAAATATGAGGGAAGGAATTGACCAGGGCCTAAGTTGAATGTACCATCCCAGCAATTGAATGGTATGAGAAGAAAGCTTGTGAAAAACAGTCAGGATAGGTGCCAGCTGGTATCGAACCCAGGACTTCCAGAATACGAAGCCAAGAACACTCTACCAACTGAGCCATGGCCGCTTACATACATACATATATATATATAAATCTTCGATGGGATGGATATTCAAGGCATGGTTATGATGAAGCAGCCATTGGCATTGTGACATTGGGTGCTGACGCGTCGCCATCAAAGCAAACAGAGTTATAGACTTTCAAGCACAACACTTTCACAACCACAATAATCTCTCAACACTGAACCACTTCTTATAATCACACAGTTCCTGGAAGCTTTGGCGCATTAGGCGATGGGACTATTCTAGGCAATAAACCATTCTTTTATTGTACCTGCTGTACCAGAAATTTATTATTGTTGTCTTATCCTTTGTAGCAGCAGATCATTTTTCTGAACAAATTGTAAAACAGGAAAGCTACATTAACAAGAAATCTGCCTTATTCTTTGACGACAGTATAGCATCCGCTTGAAACTGAACCTCACTAAGGGACGTTTATTGCTCTTATCATCAGAAAAGACCCAGAGGTATTGGTCGCTATTCAGTATATTTTTCATGTTTTCTTTATGATGAGACAGATTGTCTAGGTCGGACAGGTCGAAATGGTTCAAATTATGGCAACGGGGCAAAACGTAGCTACTACAGGAAACAATAAATGTAAACAAATAGGGAAGTAAGTGCAAAGGAGACCGACCACAAATGACGTTTTGAGCTGCGTTGTTGGTTTCTTTTTGAAGGGCTCTAACGGTAACCAAATACAGAACACAAACTCAAGAGGTCCGACATCTATTTGGCAAGTCTTTGCAAAGTCTGTTGTTTTCCACCAGTTTTCAAGTATTTGCAAATAGAAGCGATTCTTCCCTGTAGAAATGATAAACAATAACAACATTTTCGTAAACGGTAAAAACAGTTGCTTAAATTGAAAAAGAAAATCTTATCTGTGCACCGAGAAAGATGTTTTTTTTTTTTTTTTTTTTTTTTTTGGAAATGAGATGTAAACATTCTTATTTAATTTGAAATAAGAAGATGCCGGTTTTCAAATAAGACTAGTAAGCTCGTTTCTTTTGTAGCAAGTTGATAGGTAGATTTTTTCTACCAATATTTCGATTTTGAAATTAAATGAGCTTGCTGGTAGATCATTTCTAAGAAAATTGCTCCACGGTACACTGATAAAAACTTCATTCCCCTTAATTTTAATTAACATTTCATTTTACAGTGTAGAATGGTTAGATAGTTTAAAAAATAACTTTTAAGGTCTGAGTCAGAGATGTCTAAACGCCATAAATATATGTATTAAGTAAAGAACTTATAGCTAAACCGCAATGGTATATAAAATGAAAGAATCTTTGAATTTATAATGAACTAACATTATTGCCTGATAATGAACTACTTAAAGCACATTATTAACATTAGGCTCAAGGTTATTTTAGAACCAGGTTTCAGGCTGTTTAAATTGAAATACGAAAATACTGGTGAGGGGATAAGGCACAAATAATAGTATCATGCACAAGGTTGTTTACATATATGCAGGAGAAGAAAGGTATTCTGTAAGGAATTACAAGAAGTGTCTGGTCAGGTACTTCCTCCTACAATAATGAACTCTCGATAAACACGAACGCTGCTGGGTACGCTGCCCGCTGCACCCCGCGAACTAGCCCAGACCGCTCTCACAGGTCTACAGATGTGAGCAGTCCACTGTAGAAAATCTGTCCACCAAAAACTTGTATCACGAACTTGAAACGAAACAAACTTTGTCTGTAAGAATTACTGAAAAATTTCGGCTACATCAGTGGCCTATGATTTGGTCCACTCTAGCGCACTTAAGAAACGAACCTTCTCACCATCAAATCTCGTATTTTATTGTTACTGAAAATTATCCCACCGGCGACTTATTATACAAATATGGTATTATTCAGGATAGTAAATGTCAATTATGCGGCGCAGAAGAGTCTATCCAACATAAACATACCACATGTAATTAAGTTGTTGATATATGGAAGGAATATTTAACTATTTTTGGTCGGATTATCAGACAGCCTCCCCATAGTTTAGACTTTAATACTCTCATTTCGTTTCCCTACTACAATTATAGATATTTTCCACAAAAAAACGTAAATTTTTAATATGGTTAACAGCTATAACTTTGTATATTATATTGGACCTAAAGTATACTGATTCTGTTGACTTGTACAAAAATACTTTATTGTCAAGATTTTTTGAAATCCCACACGAATGTCGAATCAAAATGTATGCTAACTATCATAGGGCAATATATTAATGGCCATCTGCTATTCAGTTGCTAGAGTAGCTCAGTACTTTTGTATGTAAGAGGTAATGTATATGCATTATTTTCGAGATATAAAAAAAGTGGTAGAGCGCTGGGGTTTTTAATCGAAGGATCTTGCATTCGAACTCCATACGGGAGATTTTTTTTTTGTTTGTAATGATATATTCCTCAAAGCATGTATAAGTACATAACAATTACATTGAAATAAATACGTTTCATATGAATTCATACAATCATTTCAGGACATAAGTAATTATTATGTTTAAAATATAACATCAGAGTGGTGGTGGGTGTTGACAGAAAGTCGGTGTATTATATGTGAATGTTAAATACAAATAAATTAAATCGTGTAATAACAATACATAATTGCGTGTAGTGTATTTGTCTGCAGCTATTTGTCATACGGAGGTTACGCCTCCATACTCTCAGTTACCATCTTGAAATAGTCAAAGGCTGTCAAAAGAAAATTAGGTTATAAGAGAAAAGTATCCAAAGTCGGATCATCGCTGCAGACCACAAGTTCAATATCCCCAAAGTTCACGATTACCACGAACGATGAGGACACTAAACTGTACTTTAGTTTCTTTCCACAGGATTCAGTTCAGTACTCTGAAATGCTTTTTTCATATGGAAGTGGTGAGGTTTTAATCTCTCCCGGGCTTGTTTCCAAATTCTATGATGAAGAGAAATTATTATCGAACCCATGTACGTGTCGCATTGGTTTAGAAAGCAAAGGTTTTAACCTTGAGCTAAATTTATAACTAGAAAAGTATTAAAAAGATTGTGTTATTCAGGCACCACCAGAGTGAGACACGCCAAGTGGATCATTTTATACATGAGTGATTTTAGATAAGGAAGATTAGATTAGTTTTGGTTAGTTATAGTATAATTGGGTCATTCCTATACAAATCATCCAATTTTAGAAAAACTGGTTACATCACCATTCTAGAAAAAAAATATATGTGGGTTCCTACATACCTGATGATATCAGAACGATTTTCGAAAGAAACGTGATGCTTTTATATATCTCGGGGTGACCATATTTCCAACATGGCGGGTGATGTTTTTTTTACTCCCGTAGATATGTACGGAAACCTGCATATCTCAAAAACTAGAAGAACAAAAGAGCTGAATTAAAAACAATTGGGTAGCTCTTGAAGTGCACGCGGAATGCAGTCTTTGAAACTTAATTTCTTTATTCCAAACATTAGGCTGAAAATAAATTTACGAATTGTATAAAATACGATTTTAAAACCAAGATTTTGGGGTGTAGGAGTTGAATAAAAGTCTCCAAAAATTAATCATGTTTAGACCTCTCAAAAAAGTTTCTGACCTTCACACTCTTTTTGTTCCACGGTTGTTCAAACTGCCACGGCATTGCGAAAAATGCCGGATTTTGGGCTTAAATATTGCATATGCGTCCTCATGAAACAATCTGAAATGTGGTTTCGAAAAAGCTTCGTATGTGACCAACTACAGCAGAAATTGCAACTTTTATTTTGTAATGGTTTGGTCTATACCAGCGGATTTTCTTCGCTATAAGACGCAAATGCAAATGTGGTATCTTCACGAAAGTTACCATGTTTTAGGGAAGAAGTTGAATATAAGACTACAATTTCTCTTGTGATGTTTAGAACTATCAACAGGATGATTATGTAGAAAACTCTGTGGCGCTGAATCACAATGCTTCTTTGCTACAGGAAAAATGCTGCATTTGGGTCTAAAATATCTCAAATGGGTCATCATAAAAATCTGAAAGTTGATCTTCTCCAGGAAGCTTTATATATTCTGAAATCACAGTAGAAATGGTAATTTTTATTTTTGAGTGGTTTGGTCAATAAAACGTTGTCCATGGGAGTTAAAAGTGTGCCTTTCAAGCAGTGTAGTAATATGAAGCTGCATATACACATATAATCATCTTGTACTGACCAAACCAATTACAAATAAAAGTTGTAATTTTGGTTGTGAACTGACCACTAACATATCTACCTCTAATTTTTTCAGTTTTTTTTAAATTTAATATTAAAATCCTAAATCCTGCATGTTTTTACGAAAGGCCATATGTGAACCCTGTTAGAAGGAAAGGAATGTAATTCAACCAAATTATTGTTTGAATATAGACACTCTGTAAGTAGGTCTAAACATTACAAATTACACAACCTTAGATTTGATTGTTTCCCAGAAGAAAAAATATGTGGTCTCTTTGAAGATACCACATTTGCATTTGCTTATTATGACGGCGGAGAAACTCAACTTGCACTGACCCAGGATGCTAAATGCCGACAAGAACGCCAAATCTTCGGGTTTTTTGGTCGAGGCATCGTCGGTGATAAGCAGAGCAAAAAATAGTAGTCGGGAAGAAGATGGGGGAAGGTCGACGTGCAGTCACAAGTGGCGTTTGGTCGTCGGGCCATTTCCTGGTCGCTGTTGGTCTCTGACTTGCGGCATAGAGGCGAAACTCCGACCATCCCCAGCACTTGATGGTGGGAAAAGGTTGGGCACCCGCCCATTGCCTTAGGTCGGAAAAGACTGCTCACCGTCCATTTCCTGATGTTCGAGAGAAGAGCGAGCCATGTGTGTCGTCCTGCCCCCCCCCCCACCAAAGATATTAAGAAACTAATTATTCCATTCGTTTGTGCTACGTTTGTGCTGATTTGTTCTGCAGTATCTCGATTTGTTCTGCAACCGCTTCCGAATTAAAGGTACCCCATTGTAGGGGGGCTAGGACAACGTCGTTATAGCCCCCCCACTTACAACGCCGAGTCGCTTGGTGATCGAAATAAGTTCATTCGTTTGTGCTATGTTTGTGCTGCTACCTTGCCAAGTTTCAACATTTGGTCTACAATCCTTTCCGAAATAGTGGAACTTCGATGTGGGGGGCCAGGACGACGTCGTTCTACCCCCACCCACCCCCACTTACAAAGCCGAATCGCTGTCCTTAATGTGAAGTCGTTTGTGCTGCAACGTTTTTGAATTTAAGTATTTCTTCTACTATTGTTTTAAGGTAATGGAGCTTTACCACGAAACTATTTTTAAGTAATTAAAATTCAAGGTTTTAGAACAAAATTTTAATTGCGCTGTTTCTTGGAAAGAGCACCGCAAAATTAAAGTAATTTGTATGTAAAAATAAACAATTTTGTTAACAGTAATTTCAGAATGGATGTACGGAACATATAATTTGACGCATGGAAGGCATTTCCGTCTCACAATGAGTTTTGAGTTAAAGTTTCGCCTCCACACAAGGAAACCATTTGTTACTGATAAACCTTTCTCTCGGCAGATATACAGCAAACTAAATTTTTAGTATTCACCTTTAAAAATGTTAGTAAAATAAATTTTGCCACCATTACTTAACATTTGGTAAACGAGATTCCTTTCGTGTTTGATACTAAAAAAAAGCTGTGGGCTGGGAATTGAACCCTGGACCCTACATTCTATATACTCTCACTCTATCGCATAGACTACGGAGCGAACTGAAATATAATGATTTTGAAACAAACAGAATAATTCAACCATTCACTAGCGTAACTAATAAACTCTGCGCACTTCCTCGTACTATTCAGTTGTGAGCTTCTACTCGTTAAAAATATATTTTTTTTCAATATAAACTCTGTGATAATAAAACTTAATATTAATTCAGTGTTATTAAAATGATCGTTATAATGAAACATCTTTGTTGGTTCCGTTAATGCTATTTATTGTGCCTTTATGTACATTGCCGCGAAACTTCAGTAACATTAGGTTGGTGCGAATGAAATGTCCACTTTGACGTCTGTCCAGACACTCAGCTCACTTGACCAATACAACATAGGGATTGATTAAGGCCATGGGTCTAGCGTCACAAACTCCGACTACCTCCAGCAAGCAGGTTGAGGTACCCACACAATCATGAAGCAATGTGTTATTGAACAGGATCGTGTGAAAGTGCACCATTAAGAACACACTTGCGAGTATTTTTTTTGTTTGTTTATGATTTTAAACTGGGACGTTCTGCAGCAAGAAACAAGAAACATTAACAGTGCGTTTGGAACAGAAGTGCTCAATGAATGCATCATTCGCCGTTGGTTTTTCAAATTTCGTTCTGGTGACACAACATTCCAAAATAAGCCCCGTGGGCACCGACCAACATCATGTTCGGATGAGCTCCTCAGGAACACCGTGGAAGCGGACCCTCGAAACAGCTTTCGTGCACTTGTAGACGAGCTAGCCAAGCAATATATCACTGTCATTCGGCTACTAAGTGCGATAGATAAGGTGAAAAATAAAAAAAAAATGGTCTCATGGGTACCATATGATTTTTCACCGATCAACGAGAATCGCCCCCTGGAGTGAGCAGTTATGTGACAGTAAAGAATAAGTGGGAAGGTTTCTTGCATCGGGTTGTAACTTCAGATGAAAAATTAATCTTTGACTAGTGTAAACAGTCTGAACAATGGCTGGATCGTGATCAACGTCCACGACTGTTTGCTAAACCACCTCCCCACCCTCAGAAGTTGTTGTTGCTGGTATGATTGTCTATGGTGGGAATGACTCATCATGTCTTTCTCAGGTGAAGTGAAAGCATCACTGCTGGTCGTTAGAGTGCGGAACTTCATGAAATACACCGCAAAGTTGGCCGCAAACATCCAGCAATGTTCAACATGGTATTCTCCTGTTGCATAACAATGTTCGCCCACATGTGGCGCAAAGAACCGTGCAGTCTCTCCACGAGTTTCAGTATGAAACAATTCCTCACCCGTCGTATTTCTCCAATTTCTCTCCCACTCATTTATTTTATTTATTTTATTTATTTATTTTATTTAGTGACAACACAACAGGCAATGGCCTAATTATAGTGTTGAGCTTTACAAAGTAGTTGTACAGAGTTTATTGACAATTGCATCTCTAAATTCTTTAGGTGACATATAGCATACGTCCAGATCATTGTGAACTGTACAGAGTTGGTTATATATAGTACAAATTCTCCAGATTGGTGACCTCATCAAGATATTGGTTCTTGCCTTTTTACAGTGGAAGAAACCAGTATTATTAACGCGAGTTTTAGATAATGGGACACGAAACTGTAATGTCGAAACTAAATCCATACAATCTAACTTATTTTGAACAATTTTTTGAAGAAATAACAGATCAGCAATGTTGCGCCTTTGTTCTAAGCTCTGAATATTAAAATTCTTAATGACTGCATTGTAACTATCATAAGCAGGATAGATTCGAGTTTCTTTAAAAGTCAGGAATTTAAGAAATTTTGATTGGATTTTCTCTAATTGTTGACAGTGTTTCAATTGATATGGATTCCAAATAGAAGAAGCATATTCTACCTTGGAGCGAACATAAGCATAGTAAATTTTTTCCAATGTTGATATGTTGTTGAATTCTCTTCCCGTCCTAATTACGAATCCTAGTAACTTCAAGGCTTCATTTGTTATATTTGTAACATGTATGTTAAAAGTCAATTTCGAGTCAAAACTGACACCAAGATCCTTAACTACAGTAGGTCTGTTTAGTACAATTTTATTAATGGAATAATCAAATTGATGAGTGGTTTTATTTCTATTAAATGATAATACTTTACATTTACTTATGTTGACTCCAAGTTGATTAATAGCACACCAGTTTGCAATATTATCTAAGCTTTGCTGAAGTCTTATGCACTCTCCGATAGAGTCGACTTTTGTATATATTTTAAAGTCATCAGCAAATAACAATTTTTCATTATCAGACACACAATCAGGAAGGTCATTAACAAATAAGAGGAATAACAAAGGTCCTAGGTTCGAACCTTGAGGAACTCCTGAGAGTGCAGAATATTCATATAATTTGTATTCTTTATAGACAACTGATTGCTTGCGATTTGTTAAGTACGAATAGAGGAGCCTAATCAGAGTGGGTGAGAAATGATAGTGATTTAATTTTTCCAGTAATATATTGTGATTAACCCTGTCAAATGCTTTCTCAAAGTCAATATAAATCACATCAACTTGTTTGCCTTCGTCCATCGAATTTGCTATGTAGTCCGTAACAAGTGCTAAGTTTGTTACCGTGGATTTCTGAGAAACAAAGCCATGCTGCTTGGTTGAAATAACTGGTTGAATATGATTACTAATTCTCTTGTATAAGATCTGTTCAAATACTTTTGCAAAAGCTGGTAATATTGCAATTGGCCTGAAATCATTAATGTCTCTACAATTATTAGATTTTGGGATAGGACAAACCAGGACAGATTTCCATTTGTCGGGGAAAGTACATGTTTTTAGGGATAAGTTAAATGCTATCAATAGGGGATATTTAAATATATCAACACATCCCTTAACTACATATGAGGGTATGCCATCAGAACCTACTGTCGTCTTCGATTTTAAATTTCTGATAGCATTTTCAACTTCCTTTAGTTGAATTTGGTCAATGCACAGTGTCCCTATTTCATCATTTCTATTACTAACAGCATCACCATTAAGATTATTATATGTGTGAGAGGAGGATAGAAATACCGATTGAAAATACTGAGCGAATGCATTTCCTATCTCATCATTCCTAGACAGCTCCTGACCTTCAAATTTTAATACATTTGGCGGTAGGTGCCTTTTTTTATTTTTGATAAAATTCCACAGTTCGCTCGAGTTGGTATTAATATTATTTTCAGTATTAATTATAAAACTCTTATAAGCAATTCTAATGTCTTTCTTAATTTCCCTACGTAATCGAGCAAATTCTTGATAGAAAGTTGCTGAGTTCATGGTTTTGACCCTGGATTGTTTATGATAATATGCCTTGACCTTAAGTTTTCGAATAATATCTTTGGTGAACCAACACGGATACTTTGAAACAGTGGCATTTCGATCACTTCTTGGCAGGGAGGGCCTTCCTTATGATAGGACTGTGCAATATTCAGTTAAGGATTAATTCGCATCGCAGACTCCAGACTTCTTTCAGCACAGAATCCATTCGTTGGCTGAGTGATGACAAAATTGTGTTGTTGCAAACGGCGATTACTTTGATTAACCAGGTATATTAGTTTCCATTTTACTTGACTTTTGAAAATGACGCAATTGGAGCAGACATTCCATTCGCACAATACAAAGTTTAGGTTTACACAATGTTTTGTAGATTATTTTTTCTTTACTGTGAAAGATTTGTTTATGGTAATTTACTTTGTAACTTTCGATGCTTAACACCACCAGTCCACTTAATCTCGCTCTTGTCATTGTACTTCTCAAATTATTTTTTTAAAATAAGTTTTAGTAACACAAGCACTCTCTCATAGTCAGCTTATACGAGTATGGACATCTCAGGTAGTGTTAAGAACAGCATATAAGTAATGCATACGTTAGGAATGCTACTAGCAAACTGGGTATATTCACACTTGAAGTGAAGTGACTTAAAGTCAACTGAAATTCAAATTTCAAGAACTGACCTCAGCTCAACTCAAATCCAGATGTTGAAATACGAACTAAAGCAACTCACTTTTTTTTTTTATCTCGGGTCAGTTTTTGTTCATTACATAATCGCATCCTTTGTTAACATATTCAGTGGTTTGAGCGGAGATTAAATTGCTTACAGGTGGTTATGTTTTAATGTAACAGCAAAGCAACATTTGGGGAGCAGGCATTATAACTGGTGTTTTATTATGTTTAAATTGAAGACTTCATACAAATTATCGAAATCCGTATAGAAAATAATCGGCGTCAGTTCTTTCATAAACATGAATGGTGTTTAACATCTACTGTGTTAAAAAAGAATGTGTGAAGTTAACAGCAGCCATGTAAAACAAAATTCGATAAACGGACACTAGAAAGCAGGGAATTAATGAAAAAACCCTCCGTTCATAAACTCTCAGATATACAGTAGAGTTCCGATTATCCGATCTAAATGGACCGCGACCTGGTCGGATGATCGGGAAGGTTATATGACGCGGGAAGTAACAAATACAACATTTAATACTACAAGCCTAATTTTGGCTTGTGACAGTGAATATACGTTTGTATTCAATCAATAGAAAATTTATTTCGTCATAACATTCAACAACTTGTGATATTTTATGATTTTTTTCCTGCCAATTCCAGGTCGGATTAAACGGAAGATCGGAATAGCGAAGGTCGGATAATTGGGAATTTACTGTATAATCCTGATAATACCAAACTTGGCAAATATTTATCGTTTACTTATTCTATTTGCATTTATTTGCAATGTCGTGTTTTTATTATTTTGGATTTTTTAAGTTGTACTTACGCTGCAGTTTCAGTGTGGCATGATTTTAGGTAACCTGCTTGCTAGTCTTTTAATTCAATTTATTTTGTCTGTTCTTCTAGAATACGTTTAATCCATCCCTTAAAGATACGTTGAGCTACAGCACCAGAGATCTGTCTGTTGTGTACAACAAATGCATTTTTCTTTGCTCTATGATGCAGCTTGTGTGCGCAGTAAACGGGAAATATCACAATATTTATGCCTTTTTACCATTGGTTTCTTAAAATTAGCACATTCTGAGTCACAGATGACTAAAACCTATAAATAAATTCATTTTAAGTGCAACTTAAAAAAATAATAATTACATTAACCTACAATAATACACTGCAAAAAATAGCTGTGTTAATTCAACACAGCGTGACTAACACTTTTTTATGTTAAATCAACACAACATACCGCGTTGATTTCGGTACTGTGAAAAAAAAGTTACGGCTGCAATGAGATTTGAACATCGGTTACTCAGAAGTCGAGCGTCTTACCGACTAAGCTAAATCGTCAAACAGAAAATACACAATATTCAAACAATATTTAGTGAACAACATTTGAATGAAACGACTATACTATAGATTTAAACAGTGTATGGGTTCAAATATATGTTGCTGAATCCCCCAAAAAAACTAAGTTACTTGCACGACTTATCCCATGGTATAATCACTTCCTATTTGTCAATTGAGAACCAGAATTCCCATTCATTCGAAAACAGAGCGACTCTGCGTTGTAAGTGGAGGGCTAGAACGACGTCGTCCTGCCCCCCCCCCCCCCCCCCCCCCCCCCCCCCCCCCACACACACACAAAGGGGTACCTTTAATTCGGAAGCGGTTGCAGAACAAATCGAGATACTGCAAAACAAATCAGCACAAACGTAGCATAAACGAATGGAATAATTAGTTTCTTAATATCTCTTGGTTGAGGGGCCAGGACGACACACATGAGCGAGTCCCCCTTATTATTGATGGTCGGGAAATAAGCGACTCACCAGTTACTTCCTGATGGTCGGGAAAAGGTTGGGGTCCGCACTTTTCAGACCGTTTAATCTAGAATTTATGTAACTCAAATATCGGCATTCCTTTGCAAAAGAATTCTGCCGGTAGATTAGAATATAGAAAGATGAAAAGGGGAAACGTTCTTTACATTTGTTAAAAGCAAAAGTGCCTTATGTGGGGTCAGGAACTTATAATTTATTCTCAGTACTAGCTGTTGCCTGCAGCGTTACTTTACTTGGAAGCCGTTTTTGAATATCTGGTTGTACGGTCTAGTGGATAAAGTGTTAGAGAGTTGTTCTAAATGTATCGGATTCGATCCCACCACAGGCTACCGACCTATTTTTAAAAAAGAAATTACTCTTTTTAATTTCTACTTTCGCAATATGCACTTTTTGCTACCTTATCGAACATCAGTGAAATAAATTAGTTAAAGCCAGATTATACATAAATTTCAAATATCGAGCTTAGACAGTGTGGCCTGACCGTTTATATGTCAGTCAGTCAGGATTTGTTTTATATAGAGTATTATTATTAGTAGTAGTAGTATTGCCTTTTCAGGATATTATAGTATAAATTCAAATTCCCTTATTCTCAAAAGATTAGGAGTACTGACGTATTATTTTTAATATGGAATTTTAACATGTTGACCGAGCCGCCGTAGGTCAGTGGTTGAGTGTTGGCGTAAAATTCGGGAGGCCGTGGGTTCAATCCCAGCTGTCGATCATCCTGATTGAGGTTATTCCACGTTTTCCTCAGTCACACCAGGCAAATGCTGGGATGGCACCTACATCATAGACCCTAGCCAACACCTTCCCAAATTCTTTCCCATCCTCTATCCCGAAATAATCGTTATACATAAAATTCGAATTTAGAACATAGAGAGAAAATTTTGAATTAGTGTTTAATTGTGCAGGCATAACTGATTCTGATAAAGATTGTCTTTATTTAAACGTTTAATCAACAACCATTACGTAAAATACTTTCATTGCTATCAAACTTCAATATTTCACACCTTCTTGTTTAGCTGTATATCTATCTGCTATCTGTATAATATCTATTCGTATATTCCATAACTTAGGCTGTATTTGCACCATGTTGTTCGTAGAACATTAATAAATATTGCATTACATTATTATTACCACAACAAATGTAGTGATATTTCACGTTACTAACACACGGCTAGATAAAAACTTAAAATTTCTAATTCATATAAACTGGGAAACTTCGCGATTCAGGTGATAATAGTAGTGCAGTCACGATATTTTGATGATCCTTTGAATCTAGACAAAGTGACAATAATCCTGGTGCAAAACTAGGAGTTTTATTGTACCTGTATTCGCTATGAAGATTTATTTTCAAGAAGTTCTGTGTAATGAAGAACAAACCTCCACAACTGCGGGCTTAAAGTAATTCTGTAATGAAATAGTATCTGCGTTACTTACTACATTCCATTTCAGACATCTAGAAGTATCTAATTGACGAACGGTTTTCGGACATTTAAGCCCGAAATCGGGCATTTACCGCAAAGGACCATGTTTGAATCACCGTAGAAGAGGAGTGTGATTCAGGACCATGATTTTTTGCGTGAATACACTCGATTGATAGGTCTAAATATGATATTAATTTGTAGAAATTTATTCAATTTCTTGATGAGCATTTGAAGAGAGAACTCCAAACAATTTGTTACACATCAAATTTTACTCAATTTGTTACATTTTTCTCAGCCAAATTATTGGAATAATGTAATTAATTTTCGGAAAAAGTGATTCCGTATGTTCAATGTACACTTCAAGAAATACCCAACGGTGTTTGATTAAGCTTTCTCTAGCTTCTGGTTTTTCATATATTCAGGTTCCCGTACATGTCTACAGGATTAAAACAACAACACCTCTCATTTTGGAAATATATTCGAACCCGCGAGAAAAAGGGGCATAACATTTCTTTCAATAGTGGTTCTGATATCTTCAGTTATTTAAGAACTCATATACGAAAAATATTTATTTTTTTTCTAAAATATTGATGTAACAACGTTTTGGATGATTTGTCGTGGAATAACACAATTAGGCCTACGTATGTTTCAGTTTCTGGCATAAAGTATGAAGAGAAATGCTATTAACATTTCATTCTAATAATAATTTTCATAAAGAAATTTTCATCAATAGAAAAAATGCTTTTACACATATACAATGCAGATCTAAATCTGGAAAAACTTACAGACACAATATTGTTCTGTTCGAAGACAACTGCGTAGATGGAAATGAATATCATTCCTTACCAAACAGTGAGATTATTTTACTATTACTAAAAGAAAAAAAGTAATTTAATCTTCTTTATCTAAAATCACCAATGTATAAAATAGTCCACTTAGCGTGACTCAATCTGCTGGTGATCAGACAATCTTGGCAACATATCCCTAGCTGTACAAGTAGCTCATGGTTAAAACCTTAGCTTTCTAAACGAGTGCTACACGAATGTTGGTTCGAGGCCTGGTTAGATCAAGTATTTTTCCTAATTAGTTAATAAGGCAATAACTTCTCTTCAACAGACGACAAAAGTATAGAATTTGCCAGCAAGAGGAAGAGAAAAGCATTTCAGACCCATGGAAAGAACTTCTGTCTTCTTTAC
>JAGDQP010006594.1:0-71411 GCA_022664845.1 Lepisma saccharinum | reverse complement strand
TGTTCAACAGATACAAATTAAAGTATGAATCTTTGAGCATCATATGGAGAATACTTCAGATAAATTAAGATATTTCTCTTTCCAGACAAATATTTGTATGTGTGTGTGTGCGTGTGATAAACGTAGATATGAGTATGTTTTGTTCCAAACGGCCATCATAACTAACTTTGGAGAGTGTATGTTTCGTATTCGGAAGATCGTCGGTTCGGTACACTTCGCATAAAAAAATTGCGACAGCGAACGCCGTGCAGCTAGGCAACCCAAATGGCACCTTCTTATTCCATAATCGTGTCTGGTATACAGGCCCCTCTTTATCCTTCCTTCGTCTCGCCCATACTAAAATCAGCAAACATCATGGGCACTTTTTTAAAAAAAAAATAGACATGTATCAGTATAGATAAAATGAAAGAATAAAAGCGAGACAAATCAATATACATAAGTTGATGGATGGAGAAATTTAAACACAAACCATGAAGCATTGAAACCGATGGATGTCTGTTAGACAGAGGTAGAGAAATGAGAGAGAGAGAGAAGGGGAGAAGAAGAAGTATAGATAAAAATATGGAATTTAAACGTAGTAAAAAAGATTAACTTCAGTTCCCACAGTATAAAGTTCAGTTCCCACAAATCAAATCTAACAGCAAGAGAGAAGTGACTTTTGGATTTTATATTTTTTCAGAGCTATTCGAATATATAAAGGGTGCTTCAAATATTCATTAAGTCACTTTCGAAATGGAGACCAAACTTGGTGGTCAGATTAAATATTCATGTTTCCAGTGAAACTCCAGAGTTTTGAGACACATCTAGAATAATGTCAAAAGTGTAACACGCATGCTTTGTTTGCGCGTGGTTAGTTTGCAAATTCGATGGGGCTTATTAAATATACTGGTTCGGAATACTTTGTAATCAGAGATTCCGCCAGGATTTTCAGTTTGGATGTGTAAAGTCAAAACTGGGAGAATGTAGGTAGCTTTACAATGTTTCTATCAATTTTTGACCGCGAAAAAATGTTAAAGTTTGGGATACTCTCGAGCATTTGGGGCTGACACCACCCACAGAGGCCGGGTCTGACCGAATCACTGATTGTAACTAATCCAGCAGATACCGTAGGCCATATCTTCCATTCCAGATTACTAATGGAAATTGAGAATACAAAGAACATAAATGGATGATAATTTTTCTGCTTAATATCTTTCAGAGAGAGCCAAGACTATAATTCCAAACTGTATCAAAATAAAAAGTTACAAATGTTCAAAAGCAATATTCGCATATTCCTATAGGCATAGCAGGCATTACATGTTGCTGATTTGAAAAGTGAAAAAAGGAACACATTGAATGGTATGTTCATAAATTAAATTATAGGATGGAATTTAATTTTTGGCTTAATTAATATAAAAAGAATTCTTCTCTTGAAATAGCCAAAAAAGGGTGCTACTTTCTACTCTTATCTTAATATGTATCTGTTCCGAACATGCCACTCTAGATTCCACCTATTCCGAATATAACGTTTTAATAATTACAACACTAATGAACTAGTGTTTATAACAATTCGCACAGATGTAATAAACACGGCAGAGCTGAAACGGGTCACCGGCTGTCGGAGGATGCTGGTCAGGTTTTGGACTGTGTCAACAGGTTTATGTTTCGAACGCATTCTGACGCAGTGAATCGATGTAGATCTGATAACCCGGAAGATGAAGGAGAGATTTTAATTATTTCATTGCGTTTAAACAATGTTTGTTTCAGTGATGACCGGGATCTTAGATGTTACCCCAAGAACACAAAAAATACGACGTCGAAATTCCCAGTTAAATAGATTATCCAGACCGGGTCAATCGGATTACCGGGTCACTTATGTTTGAGTCAGGCCCTATCACCGGGTCATCGAAAGTGACCCGGATTTAGGTGTGGAACACGCACAGAGAGAGTGTGTGTAAGTAAGAGAACAAATAAACATGAATAGAGAGAGGTAGAAGAAGAAGAGAAAGAAGCAGCGAAGACACGATAACAATACATAAAGAAATAGAGGTAGAGAGAAAAAACAACGGAAAACATGAAAAGTATATTATCATTATTCTAAACAACACACATTCTGTTTACTCGGATTCTGACCAATGATGCTTCGTAAAGTCTCCTCAACGGAGATGAATCACTGTTTGAATACTTCAGTGTATGCGAAAAAGAAACTGGCTAGTGGGGAATCGAACCCAGTTTTTCAAATTAGAAGTCCAGCACGATAGCGCCACACGTGTCTGTATCCAAAATGTGATTAACAAATGCTATAGTGTTTCTTTCTAAGAATAATAACATGAAAAGGGGATGGTCAATGACGTGTTCTTAACTGTCCTTGTAACCCCTTGAGACTAGATTTGGTCTTTTCCAACCAACGTTCGTAAATCGTCTTCCTGTCTATAGTGACTCAGGTATTTGATTCCACAGTCTGAAGGATTCTCCGTTTTGTATGAGAAATGATGATTAGATTCTTCACGACCGCTTTGTAAAAAAAAACTTGGCTTAAACAGGATTTGAACCTATATTGGTTTATTTCAGTATTTGAAATTCCAGCACTTTTCCTCTACCCCACCTGGCCAACGAAAGGCATAAGCCATAAATTACTAAGTTCATCTTTGGAAATAGCCAACTTCGTCCTGTAACTTGTTTAAACCAAAGTGCACGCTAAAATTTCTTTATTCTATGACTTACAGACAAATTAGTGCCCACTAATATCCGAAATAACGAAAATCCAGGAAAAATGAAACAAACAATAACAGCTTATGCAGTTTCTTTGCGCCGTGGAAGTTCAAAGTCACGCTTATAGAAATAAGTATTATTATTATTATTGCAGTGAAATGTCCGATTACTGACAGTTTTATATTCCCTGTAGAACAGCGTTGAATATTATGGAAGTTAACTCTGTCAATAGTGGATATATATGAAAAAGAACACTGACAGCTTGATAATGTTGTCTTTTAAATAAAAACCTCTCTGTAGTGAACGTCTGCAAAACTTTCTGCATTAAATAGTTTTTCAGATGTGAGTAATTTTCCTATCAGGAAGATAAATTAGGACTTTATTTCCAATACCTCTCAAATACAATTATTGAACATCTTCAGTAACAATATTTTTACAAAGTAGCTAAGTGAAGTCACGAGCCCCGAAGCATGTCACTAGTTCTGCGAAAGTGGGCGAATTTTGTTTTCACGAACCACTTGACCTGGCTCCCGTCTAAGGAGAGCTCACATGGAAACAATGTGGAATAGAAAGTTAACAGCACTTGTGTGTAAACAGCACTTTTGCGTATGTCCGCCGCTAACCGGGGGCTTCCCCCCTCCCGGCTTATACCGACCAGCACCCTTCGGACCTTCACTGCTAAGTTGTCACATCAACGAACAATAATATCACTATGTTTCTATCTTTGTCACGCCACTCACATATCTTTTACACAGCGCCAGTCTCGCGAATTTTTCTTTGGAGCTAAGGCTCGTATCCCATTTTCTCTTCCGTTTCCAGAATAAAGGACAGTGCGTGCATACATAAAATTGAGTTACCATCCATACAATTCATTTTATCTTATCTTATACATAAAATTGAATTTAAATGTAATTTTGAATTTAGTTTTAAGACCTTTTGGCAACTTTGGCTCAGGCCGGATGAATGATTATAGGATTGATTGTTTGAATGAAGAAAGTGGGAGAAAACGGGAGAACCCCGAGAAAACGCACGCATACGCATGGGAGGAATTATGGAGGGCATTGCCCTCAATCATTTCTAAGTTACTTTAAATGTTTTATTCTAAACGATAGCTTTGCAATTTGTTATCCATAAAATAAATTGTATTCCCCCCTAAGGGTATCTCTACTAAATCCGCCCATGAGCACACGGGGTTTGTCCACCACAAAGCGCACATGGCACGAGCAGATATCGATCCAACACAGCGTTTCTCAACCTTTTTCAAGCCCCGACCCCCTTGTAGAGTTCCTTCTGCAAGGCGACCCCAGAAGTAATTATCTTGTTTGTAATAAGCGGATTTATTTAACGTTGTATTAAATAGCCTCATGAAGGCTTCAACACACGCACACACACACACACACGCGCGCGCGCGGTTTGAGTAATTGTAGATAATTTCATGGAAATATCTAGAAAACCTTCGCCGGTCTGTTTCTCAGTTACAAGAGTTAATAAAGGTAAAGGTAAAGCTATTCCCTGTGCGATACACACGCGCCGTGATCGGAACATTGGGGATGTGGAAGTAGTGCTCCACATATTCTCGATCTACAGTACGAATAGAGGTGGTGTGGTTAGTCCCACGCTCAACCGCCTTTATCTTCCCAAAGTACCCAAGAGTAACAAGGACACTCTGGTTCTCAGTTTGATAGGAGGCAGAGTGCACCGCAGAGCGCCAAGCATGGGAAGAATGGGTACCTAACTTTTGACTGATAATGTATCACAAAAATTGAACAGGATATTTTGAAACTGGTGAATCAAAATAGGCTCAGATTTCGCGCTAACCTAGTGAACTTGTGCACTCTTTCCTAATATTTTAAATATTTATGTCCGTTTTTATTTTCTGTAATATTTGCTTTTCATTTGAAAACATAATAGTTGATTTGCTGTATTTTGTAATAAATATCCTAAATATAGTAGATAAAAACTATTCAACTAATAACATTACCTCTAGTAATTAGGAAAACAAGTAAAATAAAATACCATATTATTTTAGCTTACAAAACACTAATTAAATTATTTTTTTTCAACCTGTATCGCGACCCCCCTCGCACACAACCCACGACCTCCTTGGGGATCGTGACCCACAAGTTGAGAAACCCTGATCCAACGTATACATAAAAGTCGGGAGCTATACTACACATGGTTTTGCCGAATAAGCTTGCTTGTATATAGCGTTACACAAAATATTTACTTCTTGGTGCTCGTAAACATGGGTTCAAGTCCATGGTGGACTATTGAAGAGCTGGTTCGGAACAGACTTTAGCCAAAAATATATGCCACGTCGTTAGAAGCTCAGCTGTTTGTTTAATCGTTTGTAGCAATAATTGATAATATTTAAAAATAGTTTTTGTCTTTGTGTACTACCTTAATTTCCTGCTTCATTATATAAACTTTTGGCAAACCAATTCAACCACCATTTGTCTTATTTTGAATGTAAACGCCATTTACAATTGGTAGAGAACGCAAATTTAACGTTCCGACGTAGCTGGGAAAAGTAAAAAAAAATGTTGGAAAATATGCGGTTTGATCACATATTCATCATCATCAAAAGTACGATAACCCAAACCTGAAGAACTTCGGCCATGAGAGCTACGCTGGGCAGTATTCAATGTAGGCAAATTCTATACCGCTAACATTATTGCAAGTTCATGTAGTTTGTTTTTTCTTTCTTATTCCACAAAAGTTGAAAATGTGGAGATAATTTTGATGCTAGGCGACTTCAGTCAGTAAGTCCGTTCCGAAAGTTTACACAAAGCTACACTTGCGAGTAATATAGACATATGATGATGAATTCAGTTCAATCCTGAGGCACTTGCTAGAGTAGGAAACCTTATGGTTGAAGATTCGAATCGCCTGCAAATGATGGCTTTTTATACTTACAATATAAACTGTCAAAAGTTAAAATTTGTATTACGCTCAACTTGTCATATTGCTCGAAGTGTATTAGAACTTTAAATTGCAGTTTCAACTTCTCCATTTTCTAATGATATCATTTTGGTGATGTTAGCTTCGTTCAGGCTGGTTTACGTTAAAATAAAGGTTGTGTCTAGAGCAACGACGGTTTTCCGTCGTTGCTTTAAGTTTTTAACATCGAGGGTTAATTTACTAGAGCAACGACGGAACATATTCCACTCTCGCGTACCTTGAACTGGAAGTAACAGCGACAACTGCTCAGCTGCAGTTTGGTCTTGCGGATAAGGCGTCAGAAAGCTGATCCAAAGGTCCGGGGTTCAAATACTGGCGTCCACTTTTTGCATATTTTTTTAAAAAGAAAATTAAAATGTTGTCATTTTTATGTAAATACATGAAATGTAATAAAAGTTGTGATTTATAATTATAAAAGAGTCCACTAAAAACTAGGATGTATATAAAACCACCAGGGCAGGATACACACTGAGTGACAGTGAGGTGTGCAAGGGGGAGGGAAGAGCGTCCGAAGGGAGCTCTGTTAATCACGTTTTGGGTATAGTCACCTGTATAGTATCGCTAGCGTGCTGGACTCCTAATTTGAAAACCTGGGTTCGATTCTCTACTAGCCAGTTTCTTTTTTCGCATAAACTGAAATATTCAAAGAGATCTTCATCTCCCGCTGGAGAACTTACGAAGCATCACTGGCGAGAATCAGAGTTAACAGTGTGTGTTCTTTAGCATAATGATAATATACTTTTTATGTTTTTCATTGGTCTTTCTCTCTTCCTCTCTTTCTTGATGTATTGTTATCGTATCTTCGTTGCTTCTTTCTCTTCTTCTTCCTCTCCCTCTCTCTATTCATCTTTATTTTTTCTCTTATGTAACACACACTCTCTCTATTTTAACGTGTTCCAGAGCCAATTCCGGGACACTTTCGATGACCCGGTGATAGGGCGTGACCCAGTAACCCGATTGACCCGGTCTGGAAAATCTATTTAACTGGGAATTTCGACGTCGTATTTTTCGTGTTTTAGGGGTAGCATTTCCCGTCCTGGTAACCCCTGAAAGAAACACTGTTCAAACACAATGAAATAATTAAAATATCTCCTTCATCCTCCGGGTTATCAGATCTAAATCGAACCACCGCGTCCGAGTGCGTTCGAATTTTACACAAGCGACACAGTTCAAAACTTGACCAGCATCCCCCGAGAGCCGGTGACCCGTTTCAGCTCTGCCGTGTTCATTCTATCTGTGCGAATTATTATAAAAACTACTTCATTAGTGTCGTAATCATTAGACCGTTATATTCGCAATAGGTGGAATATATAGTGGGATGTCCAGAACAGATAAATTTTAAGACATGAGTAGAAAATGGCCCCCTTTGTGGCTATTTCAAGAGAAGAATTATTTTCATATTAGTTTGGTATCAAATTGGTTTCCATTTTCTAATTAATCAACCTTACATGTGTTCCATTTTTCACGTTTGCAACGTGGAACATGTAAGGTTTACTATGCCTGTAAGGAACATGTTAGTTTTGCTTTTGAACACTTGTAACTTTTCGTTTTCATACAGATAAGGATTTATAATATTGGCTCTTTCTGATAGAAATTAAGCAGAAAAATTATCATTCAATCATTTTCTTTTTATGTTCAATTTGCATTAGTAGTCTGGTATGGCTTACTGTATCTACTAGGTTTGTTACAATCAGTGATTCCGCTAGACCCCGGCCACTGTTGGGGGTGTCAACCCCAAATCCTCGAAACTACCCCAACGTTAACATTTTTATGGTCAAAAGTTGCTAGACACCGTGCCCAACTACATACACCCTCCCAAATTTGACTTTACATCCCCTCCAATCTGAAACTCCTTTCGGTATCCATGATTACAATGTATTCCGAATTAGTTCGTTCAATGAGCCCCACCGAATTTGCAACCGAACATTGCGTAAACAAAGCATGTGTGTTACACTTTTGACATTATCCTATATGTGTTTCAAAACTTTGTAGTTGCACTGGAAATCAGGGTATTTAATCTGACCACCAAGTTTGGTCACCATTTTGAAATTGACTTCATGGATTTTTTTAACATCCTTTATATATTCGAATAGCCCTGAAAAAAATATAAAATCAAAAAATCACTTCTATGTTGCTGTTAGATTTGTGGGAACTCAACTTTATACTGTGGAAACTGAACTTTATCTTTTTTATTACGTTTAAATTCCATATTTTTATCTATACTTCTTCTTCTTCTTCTTCTCTGTCCCCTTTTCTCTCTCTCTGTCTCTCTCATTTCTCTGTCTCTGTCTAACAGACATTCATCGGTTTCAATGTTTCATTGTTTGTGTTTAAATTTCTCCATCCATCAACTTGTGTATATTGAATCGTCTCGCTTTTATTCTTTCATTTTATCGATACTAATACATGTCTATTTGGTGAAATAACGTGCTCATGATTTTTGCTGATTTTAGTGTGGACGAGACGAAGGAAGGAGAAAGAGAGGGTCTGTTTACCAGACACGATTATGGGATAGGAAGGGGCCATTTGGGTTGCCTAGCTGCATGGCGTTCGCTGTCGCAATTTTTTTGATGCGAAGTGTACCAGCGGCTGACTGTCCTGACTTAGGATTTCCCAGTGTTTCCTCAGCTACATCAGGCATGTACCGGGATGGTACCTTAAATTTTCGACCTGGCCGACTCCCTACCGCATTTCGCAAAACCTTATCTTGGAGTGATCCTGGGTGCCTAAAAACTATAGATAAGATGCAAACGCAACGAATATAACATATAAACCTGTCGCTCTGTGAATCGGCATATTGCTTATTAATGCCGTGTTGATGGATTGACATAGAGACCGAGATGGATCGAGTGGCCGTAGCTATAGCGTTAGCTTAGCAATCGAAAGTTTTTAATACGACCATCTATCCTGACTGAAGTAGTACCGGGGAATTTTCCTCGCTAACTAACTGTATGGCTTATGGAACTCGCAAGTTCATCGCCGCAGTAACAAACGTTCGCCATTGGATTCTATTCTGGGCAATATCAAGCCAGTTTTCATCACGAACACCTACTTCTCGAAGATATCTTCTAATATTGTCCTTCCAACGACGTCTCGGTCTTCCCAATGGCCTCTTTCCATCCGGCCTTCCAACCAGGATAAAATATAATCTTCGTTTTTCCTATATCCTAGCTACATGGCCTGCCCACCTTAGTCGTCGCGATTTCAAAATTTTTACATCTGGTGAATCGCACAGTCCGTGGAGTTCTTCATTATGCAGTCTCCTCCACTCTCCAGTCATCTCGTCGCGTTTCGGTCCCTATATCTTTCTCGAAACCTTATTTTCAAATACACGTAATTTATGTTAATCTGCTTGGGTCGTACTCCAACTTTCGCAACTCGGGTCGTACTAGGGTCTGCAGAAACACACACACATAATGATAGAAATATTGTGTAGCAGCAGGAATGAATAAGAAAGAGAAAAAAAGGAATATATGAAGTTATGGAAAGAAAGAGAAGGATAGAGAAAGATCAATGAAAATCTTGAAACTAAATTGAATTATTATTATCCTAAAGAAAAAATGCAAACACACGGTTTACTTTCTGATTCTAGGTAGTGATACTTCTTTTCTCTCAAACCCACGGAGAATTTCTGATTGAGTTCTGTAAATAGTTGAAGCTATCATTTTAGTCGAAAAAACATGGCGCTGACTCGGGATCGA
The DNA here is from genome assembly GCA_022664845.1 of Lepisma saccharinum. Classification (NCBI taxonomy): domain Eukaryota; kingdom Metazoa; phylum Arthropoda; class Insecta; order Zygentoma; family Lepismatidae; genus Lepisma; species Lepisma saccharinum. The sequence continues at coordinate 62,058 of JAGDQP010006594.1, read as the reverse complement.
ACGCGGGTCATCAGAATTGAAGGTCAAGACGAAAAAAATGAGTACTACACATTTCGCTTCTAAAAATCTATGCAATATATGTTATAGTTGTGCTGTGTTAATGAAGTACAAGAAAACTGAACGCTTCAGGTCAATGACTTCTTCGTATTTGCACTGCTAACACAAAGATACTTTATTTTGCATCTTCCAACCAATATTCGTTAATCGTCGTCGTCTTCTTTTTCTACAAGGACGTTCGTACCAAAGGGAATTCGGCTAGCTGCCTCCACATTTATTAGTATTCGACGTTTACGAACAGAAGTGTCTATTCGATTGTTCACTTCTGCCTTGTAAAAAGATCTTTAGTAAGAACAGATTTGAACCTCTGTTACTCACTTTCAGTACTCAGAAATCTAACATCGTTCTATTGGACTAGATTTCTTAGCTGAAGCTAAACCTCCAGAAATAGCAATACCACTTTCAGCGGCAGGTTTTTCAAAACTTTTGTGTTCAATATTGTGTACCATTTTCAAGTAATTTTGATACTATAAAGCTTTTTGAGAGGTTGTCTTGAGGATCTAAAACCTGAAATCAAACTGTTAATAATTTCTAGTAAATGACATTTCTGGAGTAGAATAATTGTTTTCAGTTGACTTGAATCTGAAATTATTTGTAATCAGTTACTAAACCTTATATTCAAAATATGCGTCTGAAATATTTAACTGTGGCAAGTCTTGATTAGCGTAAAAATGCATGTAGGTATTAATTTGTTTCTAAATATACAGCTCATTATCACATTTCATGTAAACTTGTATCAAAAGATAAATTTTCATTTGAATTCTAAAATTATTCCAACTTTACTCAATTTTGCAACATAATAATGTTTTTCTTATGTTGCCTCATTATTAATATAATATTTTTTTTCTTGTGTTGCTTCTAAACAGAATAAAGAGAAGACAATTTGGTTATATCTGTTTTCAGAAGTAGAGCAGAAAGTTGTTTTTTGTTTTGTTTAAGAGGACTCCTCGCTCCAGTCCCTCCCACCATTTTTAACGTTTTTCAAAATATTTCAAAAACTAAGAGTACTATCAAAAATATAAATTCATAATGCACTAGAGCTTACAAATTACTCTAAAATGCAATGGGAACTAATCTCGAAATCTTGTCCATTGATGAGTTCTCAGACTTCAATTAAATTATGACGTCATAACATTTGAAAACGTATCACTCGTCAATGAATACGGTCTCGAGATCGCTGTCCATTGCATTCTATAGTAATTCGTTAGTTCTAGTGCGCTATGAATTTACATTTTTTATATCACTCTTAGTTTTTGAAATATTTTGAAAAACGTCAAAAATGGTGGGAGGGACTGGCGCAAGGAGCCCTCTTAACTTTGGTTGGCTTGCAATTTAACCTAGGTACTTCTTGCCAACAAATTTCGAAAATTTAATACTTAAAAGTGTTCCAATATTGTTGACCGTATCTACACCAAACTTGACATTTAGGTAGACTGCTAGATCAGATACTATCTGCACTGCAGTTAAGTATTGGCAAACAATATTAAGAACGATACCAGCTGTGAGTGATGTCAACATATTTTATTGATCATGCACCAATGGGCGGATATATCAGCAAGTTGTTAATATTCTCCTCACTTAGGTTTTCTAGGGTTATCTTCAGTTTCAGGATACAAATATCGTGTGTTACCTTAGGTAAGACTTTTGCTGCTACCTTCCCACTTCGTACCCCGAAATAGTGCTCGTCGAGGGTTATCATCAGCAATGTGACGAATTTAGCTCCTAGCATCCTGAAGGGTTCATACAATGTAAAGTATATACATTAGTTTTTTGACACTTAGCAATACATAAAATAACAACAATATATTTAAAGAGAATAGATAGTACCTCGTGTTTTCACGAACATGGAAGGAAAACTACGAATCAGAATTAATCTACAAGAATCATTGTCCGTAAATATAAAATATGTTTACCGAGGCGATTTGTCAAGTTGAAAACTGGGGGATTGACACACATGAAAGTAACATACATGGAAACACAAAGACGTGAAAGTGAGCGACCGTAGCTCAGTTAGTAGAGCATTGGTTCAACAATCAGAAGATCCTGCGAATGATCCCAGTGGCCGCCTACCGTGACTGAGGTTTCTCCAGGGTTTTCTTCGGTCACACCACGCAATTCTGATATCTCCCAAAATGAATTTCGTTGCCTCCCCAGATGAAAGTGGTAACCTAACCTACCTGTACCTAACCAGAAATATACACGCGTCTTACACAATAAGTATTAATCTAGTTTTTAGTGCTAACAGGCACAACATTTGCATTTAAATATGAATTCAGGTCCGCAAAACGCACGCCACCGTGAGAACCAAATAGTTAATTTGAATTTACGTAACCTAACCAAATCATTGCTAGTATATAATATCTGCGTTATTGTAACATTATTTCAATGAACCTGTCGTTAAAACTCGGAACGTTCGCATCGGGAATTCTGCGAGAATTTTCAGTTTAGGGGTATATTGCCGAAGTAAGAGGTGTAAGTAGAGTTTTGCAGGGTTTTTATCGATTTCTAAACGTAAAATTCTTTAAGTTGGTGTGTGTGATCTACGAATTACAGGACGACACCCCCATTAACGAATGTCTAGAAGAATCCCTGTTTCCCATACAGAAAAGAACGTCCGACTCAATGTATATCTAATGCTTAGAAGTGGTTTTATTGACGCGATGTCGAATCTGTCTTTCTATTTATACTCTTGTCCATTCAGTTGAACATTGCTTAGTATCAAGTTATGGGAAGTGTTTGTTTTCTTATGTCTGATAGATAGTCCCTATCTTCGTTCTAGATTAGAGCATATGTTTGAAATTGTAAAACAAATTCATTCTCGTTACAAAAGGAATACTATTTATGTCCGTGTCATCCTTCAACATATAAACCCCAAATATGAAAGGAAGAACAGTTCATAGAAAATACATAATTCCTTGGCATCATCGTACAGTTTGATTGGATTTTTTTAAAGCAACAAATCACTATTTCAGCTTGGTATTTGAATTTGAATTTATTTAAAACGTTTAGGAAACTTCGGTTCAGGACAAATATTTCTACAGGGACACATGTGGTTTGAGCTCATGTAAGCTATAGGTCCCATTAGCTATATTTTCCCATTCAGTAGTTAAATTTCGCATAGGCTACAACTTAAATTCCGGTAGTACTTGAAATCAATTTTAATGTATCATAGTAAAAAATCATGTAAAATGCAAAAGTTTTATTTATAACTATTACATTCAAGTTACTACTGAATTTAGTGAAAGTAAAAAAAAATATCTAATTTCTTCGACGGGGCTCGAACCACCGGCTCTAAAAATTAAAATAATTAAAATTAACGTGTTTTAACCAAGTACGCCACAAAACCAAGCGGTGGAAGAACACACTTCAACACATATTAGTAACATTACAAAATTAGCATGCGTTCCACCTATTAGAATCATTTTTGTATTAGTGTAATAGTTAAAAAGATGGTTTTGGTGGAATTTATTGGATTGTGTTGTGCAGGAAAATATATTCACTTTTTCGCCAAGTAATTTCGAATATTTATCTTTTTTCCTTGTTTTCTTTCCTCAAAAGCTCCGAGTAGGTCATTAGTACAACGCAAAACTAGAGCTTCCCTTGTTTAAGCAAGCGACTAGTAGTTTACTAACTACAGGCGCTATTAGCGCACAAAATTCGTTTCTGAATACGACTTCACCTTGTCAGGTATTTGTCACTCGTTAGTACAGCGTTAGTCGCTTCAAAAAAAAAAAAAGTCTGAATACGGCTGGAAATGTTTTAAGGCTGAATCCAAGTAGTTTTTCCCGCCCTTTTCATTTTTCGTCAATTATTCAAATTTGAGTGCAATTAAACAGAAAATAACTTTCACAAACTATAGTTTGTTTCTTACGCCATTAATGAATATCATTATCTTTAAATAAATCTTAACAGAAACTTCAAATCTATGTCAATAGACTTTTGGGACAGTTCCATGTCCCAAAAGTGTGTTGACATAGTTTTGAACTTTCTGTTAACTTTTATTTCAAATTAATGGTATTCACTATTCAAGTATGTAAGAAACTATAGTTTGTGGAAGTTATTTTCTGTTTAACTGCACTCAAATTTGAATTATTGACGAAAAACGAAAAGGCGGGAAAGCCTACTTTGATTCAGCCTTAAAGAACAAGGACCTGTGTACTGTATCGCTTGCAAAAGAATTTTTGGATACACGTGCAGTAAATCTGAAACTTATCGACACACTGTTGTAAAATGGGGCTTGAAGACATAGACGCAGCAACAACACAGGTAGCTAGCTACTTTACTCTTGTTTATTTTCTCTGTGTTTTGGAGCCTTCCTGCTCGTTGGAGTGTGGCAAGTGTTTAGCGATATCGTTTGTTAATAAAGACAACGGGGGAAGGGGCAAGCGAGCGTCCAGGTTATCTCAATCTAAGTATTGAACAAGTGGCGTAGGACAAACGTTATACAGTTTTTCGAAGGAGAATTGGCGTGCGTAAATTTGCACTGCCAGGTGCGAGTTTGGTTTGTATAAAGTTTATGTAATGGATTACTTCGAAAGAAAACTATGCAAAGCACCACGTCGTGCTTTACCCTGGTTTAATTGTTTGTTTGATATTAACCTTCAAAATGAGCTGGAAAGCTTCTAAGGACAGAACCTACAGTTCTTGGTCAAGTGGGCTCCGTACTACTCCCACCAAGAAGTATTCAAATATGGGAATCTATGATACGGTATGCCATAATTCCGATGTAAAAAAGAATAATTGCTATGGTGGCCATTCAATTTTGTTCGATAATACAGATTTTAGGATACAACGTCATATTAAGATAACCATAATGTAGAGATGGGTAGATACCAAAATTTGTCGTACGCGATACTGATAATTATTTCAGATCTCCGATACTGGATACTTACCCCAACAGTGTTCTACAATATAAATAATAATTATGGTAATTAAAAGTTAAAAATTCAAATATACTAATTTCCTATCCTTAACTCATTGGCTTTATTAACTTATTGTATTTTAAATATTTGTTAATTTTACGTATTGTTGACTACTTTCTCATACATAATATCCTTTGTAAATTTTGGGATAATACTGTTAACATTTTTTGAACTTTAATATGAAAATAATAGTAAAGCGAACAATATCATCATATTAACCTGGAGAAACATGCGATGACACGAGCGCTTCAGCTGCTGTGAAATACCGAGCGAGGCTCAAGGGAAAAGGTGAAGAAAGCTCAGCGGAAAAGGTGAAGATACATCAACGGAAAATGTAAAAATACATAACCGCACCTGACCTTACCTAACCTCGACGTTCCCATGGTCACTAATTTAAGGTAATATACGAATTAATAATAAATGTAAACATAAAAGAATGGATTTTGAAACAAAGAAACGAAAGTGTAAAGATACATAACCGCACCTAACCTTACCTAGGCTCCACGTTCCCATGGTCACTAATTTAAGATAATCTACGAAAAATGCAATGATTAACAATAAATATGAACACATAAAAATATATTTTGAAATAAATAATATACCCCACCGGGACTCGAATCCAGGTTTTTTATTCAGCAAGCCAACACTTTCACCACTCGTCCACCTTTATACATATATATATATATTTCTTGCCCTCAGCGGGCTTTAATTACTTTGCTTTATTACTGAAAATACAGATGCATCCTACCTACCTTATACCTAAGTAAAAACACACTCACAAACATCCATGCCCGAGGCGGGATTCGAACCTACGATCCTTGAGACGATGGACTACCGCACTACTCCGCTCGACGACCTGGATCGGCTACCGAGGCGACCTTGCAAACACTGATTTCGAGCTTGTAGTTACACTGGACGAGTGTTACGTAATTTACCACGATATTTAATTGACGCGCGTGATGCCACATGAAGCCACGACCTCGCTCGGTATTTTGCAACCGAAGCTATCCTTGTAATGACTTAATGGAATGTTGTAAGGTTTTGTTAAGAAACACTAGAATTTTCATTCTATTGGGATGAAGTTGATTCCTTGTTTTGTTACATATTATTTCTGTTGTTTGTATCGAGTTCTGTGTAACGATATTGGAGTGATCGACTCGTGTTGAAAGATACGCACCAGAGCAATCATTCACTTCCAGTCTAATCCACTCATACATGGGCAGTATCAAGATGCAAAAATTGGTATCTTGGTAAATACTCGATACTTCGGGGAAAAGTATCTCTGTCGAAGTACTTAATTCTTTTAAACGGTATCGAGTATGGAGTATCTGAATAAGAGACACTGTGTACGATACTTCCCGAGGAAGTCAGTCATCGTTGAGAGAAGGATCCAAGAAAAGGAATACGTACAAATCTAGATGTCAGTGGTGAATGTTGTTATAGTGCGCACAGCGTAGGATGACAGTTTGTTTACAAGCAATATTGGAGATGCGAGTTTCAAACAATCAGTATTCTTTCTCGCCTTGCCATTGGATTTCACAACGCTTGGTTGGAGTAACTCTATGGATATATATTTACAAAAACAACCCAGCAAAGGCTCAGTGGCTTACGTTGTTGTCATTGTAAGCGACAAATAGCCACAGCACGGGTTGAAAACAAATTGATTAACCCTCAATGCGAGTCTGAAAGAAGACAGAGCAGACGAAACATTTCTCGATAACTCATACATCCGATACACCAACGTTTCTTTTGTATGAGGTGAAAGTGTTGCAAACCGTTTATATGAAACATTGGTCTAAATTGTCATTGTGTACGTAAGAGAGACTTGAACGTACTTTCTTTTTGTATTAATCTTGCAGGGTTTTCTTCATCTTTCTGTGATGATATTATTCGTTTCTGGGTGTGTGTGGATATTTTATAAACTTCTCGGGGTGCATGAAGACTGTTCTTTTACACTTTTAGAACTTTAGGTGGGTATTTCCCGTTCTCTGTTCTCTGAACATAGCTCCGCTCACTCCATTAAAGGAGCACTGAAGATGTTATTAATGTTCTAAACAATAGCTAATTGCTAAAGGCGGGACTTATAGCTTTTGTTACAACAGAGTTTAGAATAAATAGAGTTACAATAGACACCAGCAATTTGAACCCGGACCAACACGCACGAAAGCAAGTATGCTAACCATTCAGTCAAGCATAGACCCAAAACAACTTATGCGATAGTATGAAATAATAAATTGAATTTTTAAAATGTCGGAAAGATCGATAATGGTGATTTGTTTTCAATATCAACGCTTTCTCTCTAAATGGGTGTACTATTTATAATTCTGTCCCTTTTATCGAAAGAAAATGAATTTAATTTTTATGGCCTTTAGGTATCTATAAGGCTCAGGCCGGGAAAAGGGGAGGGGAAAGGATGGGGGAAGGTGTCTATGTTAAAGTTGCTATCCCGGCAATTGCCTGATGTGATTAAGTAAAAACCCTGGAAACCCCCAGTCAGGATGGTGGGCCGCTAGGATCGAACCCATGACCTCCTGAATATTGCGCCTACGCTCTACCACTGAGCTACGGCGGCTCGCTGCTGAAAGAAAAGGAGAAATGAGGCGAAGTTGATAGCAGCTTGTAAGAAAGCATACAGTATAAGCAACATAAACCTCTTTACATTACGAGAAAAGAAAGGTCTGTTGACGTGAGCACTTGTGAAAATATAATATTATGTGCTAAGTATTTTAGTAATAAAAATTCCTTTTAGTTATCACGTTCATTAGATACACATAATATATGGATTATTGATTCAAATTAATGTTAAATGAAACCCACACGCTAAACGCCTGAGTATCCAAGCAAATGACGGAGCAGTTGACATAACCGAGAAAAGCTGTTGATCAATTTCTTTTTTACTTAAGGTCTTTAGGCAACTTTGGCGCAAGCCAAACGAATGATGAGACAATTGATGGAATTAAGAAAGTGGGTTGAAACGGGAGAACCCCGAGAAAACCCCTCGTACACAGTGTTGGTCCACCACAAAAACTACCTGGTATAAGCCGGGATCGAACGGAAGAAATCAAATCTCTATAACTGAACCACGGCGGCCCCCGGTTCAATGTTGCTTAACATTGTTTCTACACAGCATTAATATATCATAACTTCCCTTCAATGTAAGTCTATTTTGTAAACAGTGAAATCAGATTCTTAAAACTTACAGCGTACCACAGATTAACTTGTACCATAAACCTATCTAATTCCCAATCTGTTACTGCTATCCGTGTTTTGATCTGTTTCAAATTAAGGGAGTTGGAACCACTGCGTCAGCGAAAGGACTGTTGTCCAAAGTTCAGTGAGAGACAGAGGCGGAGAGTTGGTGTGCAGGTTCGCTGACTGAAATGTATTACCAAAACATTCTTTCATGCTATCTTGCGCAAGCTTTAATTGTGGTATATGTTGGCAACATCTATAGATTACGTCATCTTTCCCAGCAATCATAGTAATGTTGCATGTAGTTCTTTTGTATTACTGTTTATTTTAGTGTTGCGTTCGTCAAAACATTGTCAAGTATGCATTATCGATATATCTTTGAAGAATATCTTTCTCGTGGTTGGTAAGCCGGGGGAAAGAGACCATTGGGAAGACCTAGACGACGTGGGGAGGATAATATTAGAAGAGATCTTCGAGAAGTAAGTGTTTGTAATAAAAACTAAGTTCCGTAACTTATAGAGTAAGTAAGTAAAGAAGCTTTCACTCTGATATGTAAAGTATAATGTTCTACTACGAGATTATTCTCAGAGTAAGATATCACTGTCAAAATATATCAGAGTATCGACAAAGTATCGAGTTCATTATTTAAGGTATCGATCGCTACCGATACTGTAAAAGTATTGGTGATATCAAGAACCCATCTCTACTATGATGTATTGTATAATCATTTTGATTAATCAATTAGATGTCGTATTAGCTGTGTTTGAATGAACTTCCAAATTAAACTAATCCAGTTCATTTCACAAAATTATTTAAGATTGTTCTTCCTTTCAATTAAGATTGTTGTACTTATGATTTTTATATTCACGATCTTTTACTAAGGTTAATTAGATTTGCTGAAGAGGGAATGATAAGAGCCAGAGGATATGGGGCATCTACCTCCATCACTGTGGTTGGAAACTTTGGTGGAAGATTGGAAGCAAAAATCAGAAACTTTTATTTTTCCAGTAACCAATCACTCCGTCTTCTATTTTCTCTCTCTTTCGTGGTTGATATTGCTTCCCCACTTCTCTTTCTTCTTTCCTCGTCCCAAATCCCCATCAACCCGCCTCTGTTCGCTGACAACTCGGAAACAATCTTGGCCAAAGTTTCAACAATATATTTTCTTTTACTGATTTCATTTTGCTCTGTTCCTAAGTTGCCTGCTTGTTTACGGCTTTGCCTCTGTGAAAATTGAAAATTACGTGTTTTCAGAGAGAAATCTACTGCCTCACCCACAACATAATCGAAAAGCAATTTAAAAAAAAAAACTCTTCGTCAGAGAAAAGACAGTGCCATAATAGGGTTTCCTGCCAAACTATGAAGTATAGTAATTTCTGTACTACACCCGTCGTATTTCTATTTTTGGGATTGATGTATTAATAATACTTTTTTCTTTCTATTGTAGTTTTCTAATTATTAAATTTCTTTCTTACTAACCCTTCACTGTCATTAAGCAAGTATCGTTTAAAACGTTATACTTTTGTGATATCATAAACAAAATTGTGTTCTTTTGAAATTGATATGTCTCCTCAAATACTTACTTGCTCAATGTCTTCCGGAACTGGCAAGTTCATAGCCGTAGTAACAAACGTTCGCCATAGAACTCTATCCTGGGCAAGAGAAAACGAGTTTTCATCACGAACATCTACTTCTCGAAGATCCCTTCTAATATTGTCCTCCAATGACGTCTCGTTCTTCCCAACAGTATCTTTCCCTGCGGCTTTCCAACCAAGATAAATATCTTAGTTTTCCCTCCGTCCGAGCTACATGGACTACAATATCAACCACGAAAACCACCTTAGTCGTTGCGATTTCATTATTTTTACAACACTGGGTCAGTCGTACAGCCCTGAGTTTCATTATACAGTCTCCTTCTTTCTCCAGTTATCTCATCCCGTTTCGTCCCGTATATATTTCTCAAGACCTTATTTTCAAACACTCGTAATGTATGTTGATCTGCTGGGGTCGAACTCCAACTTTCGCAACTATAAAATATTACCGGCAGACAAACTACTGTGTATATTTTCAACTTTCTTGATATTAATCACAAGTTAGGAGATTCTGGACTGAATAGAAACATGTGTTCCCTGATTCTAAGCGACTTTTTATTTCTTTCATGACTTCGTTTCTCTTTTTACCGGTAGTTATACTCCCAATTATTTAATTTTATTTAATTTATTTTGCTTTTTCTATGTTCTCATCCTTAATTGTTATGTATCTATTTCCTTCATTCCCAGTGTTTCGTCTTGTTACCATGTATTTTGTTTCCTCTGTGTTTATCTGTAGATCTATATCAGCGCCCGCTTCTAATTAGACATCGGTGTTACTTTGTAGTTTATCTATATTATCCGCTATTAAATCAACATCATCCGCGCACACGAACAATTGATACAAGACATTTAATGTTAGTCCCTTTGTTGTCCTCTATTAATTACACCCATTTCACTGCCCCCAATTTTTGGAAAACATATTTTTTATTGCAATCGTTTGTGCACGTTTATACACAACTACAAACCGAAAAAATTAAAAAATAAATTGAGAGGGCTGGGGAAGCGACAGCCCCCCCAATTACTCGGATCCATTTTTTTCATTGGAATCGTTTGTGTACGGATTTATAGCGTTTGTGCACAATTACAAATTGAATTTTAAAAAAATATATTTTTGGGGGCTCGGAAAACGACAGCCCCCACTTACTCGGATCGAATTTTTTTTTCATCGCAATCATTTGTGCACGTTTATGCACGCATTTTTTAGCGTTTGTACACAATTACAAGCCGAAAAAACAAACAAAAAAAAAGTTGGGGCTGGGGAAACAGCCCCCCTGAATTACTCGGATCGAATTTTTTCATTGGAATCGTTTGTGCACAATTACAAATTGAATTTTTTTTAAAAATATTTTGGGGGGCTGGGAAAACGACAGCCCCCCACTTACTCGGATCCAATTTTTCTTTCATCGCAATCGTTTGTGCACGTTTGTGTACGCATTTTTAACGTTTGTGCACAATTACACGCCGAAAAAATATTTAAAAAATAAGTTGGGGGCTGGGGAAAGGACAGCCCACCCAATAGCTCGGATCCAATTTTTTTCATTGGAATCGTGCACGTTTGCGCACGCATTTTTAGCGTTTGTGCATAATTACAAATTGTCTTTTTTTTATATATATATTTTGGGGGCTGGGAAAACTTACTCGGATCCAATTTTTTTCATCGCAATCGTTTGTGCACGCATTTTTAGCGTTTGTGCACAATTACAAATTGATTTTTTTTTTTAATGTTTGGGGGCTGGGAAAACGACAGCCCCCACTTACTCGGATGGATTTTTTTTCATTGGAATCGTTTTTGCACTCATATTTAGCGTTTGTGCATAATTACTAAGTGAGATAATGCCAATCAAAAATGGCCACCATCTGCTCATCCTCCAATTTTTTGAAAATAAATAATTGTTATTGCAATCGTTTGTGCATTGTTTGTACACACATTTTTAGCGTTTGTGCACAATTATTGAGATAATGCAAATTCAAAAATTGCTTCCACCATTTCCTCAGCCCCATTTTTTCCTAAAATATAAAATTATCGTTGGTGCATGGTTCTTGCACGTTTGTGCAGACATTTTGAGCGTCTGTGCACAATTATTAAGTGAGATAATGCAAATTCAAAGATGGTGTCCACCATTTCCTCTGGGCCCTTTTTTTTTTCAAAATAAAAATTCTTATTGTATTCGTTTTTTCAACGTTTGTCCACGCACTTTCAGAGTTTGTGCACACTTATTAAGTGAGATAATGGCGGCCACAATTTTCTCAACCCCCGTCTTTTCCAAAAATAGACATTCTTATTGAAATCGTTGGTGCATCGTTTGTTCACACGTTTTTAGCGTTTGTACACAATTATTAAGTAAGATATTGGCAATTCGAAAATGGCGGCCAACATTTCCTCAGCCCCCACCAATTTTTAAAAAATTAAAAATTCTTATTGCAGTAGTTTTTGCACGCATTTTCAGCGTTTGTGTACAATTATTCAATGAAATGATAAAAATTCAAACATGGCGGACACCATATCTTAACCCCCAATTTTTAAAGATAGTTTGTTTATTACAATATTTTGTGCACGTTTGAGCACAATTGTTAAGTGAGATAAAACAATTCAAAATAGCTTCCACCATACCTTCAGGCTCTGAAAGCGCCCAATTAATATTTGTTGTCCGAATTGTTTGTGTACGCATTCTTAGTGTTTGCGAAAGTAGAGATAACAGGACTTCGCATAGTAAGAAAGAAATTGAGACTTAGTAGGATCTCTCATAACAGATTTGAGATGAGTTTTTGAACTCCCCCATAGCCGAGACTGGTTCTCGAATGGACACTCGAGGAACAGTTTAATTGGTAGTTTGGGTGTTTTTACAATCAGGCCGAGAGATTGAATCTTTCAGGCTTTCATGACGATCATCCATAATGAAAGATTTAGTTCGGGTTTTTCTTCATGTAATTTTTGTTTAATGTATTTTCTTAAAATTGTTTCATCGAGTTATCTACTATTCCTCGAGGAGTTTTTCTATTACTTTACTGCTTCTTTTCTTGTTGAAGAGAAATCGTATTTCTGTAAGAACAAAGAGAGAGAGAAAGAGAGAGAGAGAGAGAGAGAGAGGTAGCAGCTCTTTGGAGATCGGCTGACTTAGCATTCGACACCATTGGCTTAGAGTTGACTTAGTTTTGCTCCTCAGTAACTCTAGGCGAATGCTCTGATTGTACCTTTAATTTAGACGCTGGCCGATACTTATTCTCATACTCTCCCCAACAATATCTTGGAACTGAGGAGTTTTTCCTCTACTCTGAATACTTCTTTTCTTGTTCAAGTAAAAGCATATTTCAATAAAAACAGAGAGAGAGAGAGAGGTAGCAGCTCTTTGGAGATAGGTTGTCTTAGCTCTCGACATCAATGGCATAGAACTGACTTATCTTTCCCCTCACTAACACTAGGCGAATGCTGGGATTGTACCTTAAGTTTAGACCCTGGCCGATAACTTGTCTCATACTCTTTCTTATGGAGCCTGAGAATTTGTTGGAACCCTATTTTGGAGCCTGAGTGTTTTTTAAAATGTAACTCAAATTTCATAACTTTCTCTGGTCGAAGAAAATAATTTCTACGAAAAGAAAGAAATTTTCCTATTTTTGGGAGGGGTTTTGAGATACAGAAAAACTAAGGGAAAATGGAGGAGGTACTTTTTCTGCTGGATCCTCGGCCTATGTGACGTTAGTCCCCCAAGTGTTTGTACTGGTCGAGATTTTTGTTGTGCTGGGTAGCACTGAAACTGTGCTGGTTGTGCTACCCACTTTCAGCATTTTCTACAGACCGCAACGTGATGCAAATACACGGCATAGACCTAGTAGCAGACCATATATGCTCTTAACGTCGTCGGGACTTGGCGACCCCATCGTCCAGTCGTCTTTCGCAGGCTACAATCAGCCCTAGCAGTTAAACATTAACGCTGCTCAAAAGGAGGACCAGCAGAGATGATTTAATTTCATTCGCTTCATTTTTCATCCACGGGTAATTTATTATTTCATCTCCTCTTCTGTTGCGACTAATGCCTTCCCGCAATGAAAAAGGATGTGATAGGATGTATTTGCATTGACAATGGCTCTTGGGATCTTTGGAAAGGGGAAGAAACTATTAGATAGCTCTTAGTTCGTAACGGCAGAATTTTGGATGGTCTAGCTCGTTGAGGCTGGAAAGTGCGCCATCTGTAAATTGGTCTCGCTAACACTTAGGGAGTGGGTGTCCCAAGTAATCATCACTCGGAAGTGCAAATAATTTGTACGTCAAGCCATTTATGACTCCGCCTCGATTTCCAGCTTGCTGACAAAGGTGATGATGTTAGGACCCCACAGCTCCTCATAACGAAAACGGAGAAGTGTGAACATTTGCGGATTTTTTTCACTATGGCTCCACAACATCCTAACAACAAGTCGCCTTCGCGGACAGACAAGCTGAAGAATGAGAATAAGAGACAGAATGAAGAGAATACACCTGAGGATAAAAATAAGAAGGCGCATACAGTTAGTGAATCAACCAGTGACAACGTAGAGAATAAAGCAGTAGAGGAACAGAGAAGTATCGTACCTAATATTGCACGATATCGTGTAATTAAAGTAAAGCACGAAACGGAAAGTCCAGGTGGTTTGAAAGGGTTATCCCCTTTTCTCATACAAAAACTTCTTCATTATGTTGCAGGCGAGCTAAACTCTGTTGAAAAGCTTCCCAATGAAACTTTATTAGTGAAAACATGTAAAGGTAAACAGACAAATAATCTCCTGAAGATGGCATCAATTGGACCTGTTGAAGTTAAACTTGAGCTACACCACCAACTGAATTTTACACAGGGCTTAATATCTTGTTGGGATCTTAAAGACGTTCCTGAAGAGGATATTATAAGAGAACTCACCAGTCAGGGCCGGCCGAGTGACGTCTCGTCCAAAGACATTTTGTCCCTACGACATTTAGTCTAGGAACATTTAGTCCATAGACATTTCGTCCAACAAATTTTTCGTCCAAAAGACATTTCGTCCAATGGATTTTTCGTCCACAAGACATTTCGTCCAATCGACTTTTGGTCCAACAGATTTTTCGTCCAATCCACTTTTGGTCCAACGGATTTTTCGTCCACAAGAAATTTCGTCCAATCGACTTTTGGTCCAACTGATTTTTCGTCCACAAACATTTCGTCCAATCGACTTTTGGTCCAACGAATTTTTCGTCCACAGGACATTTCGTCCAATCAACATTTAGTCCAAAGGATTTTTCGTCCAATCCATATAATAGAGAACACCATGGTCACTCACTGACTGACTCACTCACTCACTGATCATCAAAATTCACAGGCCAAACTACTGAGCTAGAAACACCAAATTTAGGATGAAGGTGTAGGACCATGAGTAGGTAATGGAAAAGATCAGACATTTTGACAAAGTCGCCATCTTGGATCCAAAATGGCCGCCAAACCCACTGTTGTATAGAATAGAGAGCTTAAATGGTTGGGGCTAATGAAATGAAATTTGGTACAAAGGTACATTATTGCCATTAAGTTTCGAAAATGTTACCTGATGTATCCAAAGACGCCATTTCGGATCCAAAATGGCGGACCAAAAAATCCATTTACCACTTTACCACACCGTTTGAGCTACAGATACGAAATTTGGCATAAAGATGTATCAGAACTAGTAGCTTAGGAAAATATTACAAAATTTGAGAAAAGTCGCCATTTTGGATCATGTAGCATGCCAAATGTGAAAATTAGAGATCCTGTACGTTGTAGTTGGCCATTCTTTCTGCCGTTGATGCGTCTAACATTCACTAGACCCTCACGGTGATACCACATTTCGTCCAACGAAATTCTGTCCACTCAACATTTCGTCCACAGACAATTCGTCCACTTGACTTTTCGTCAACAAGACATTTCTTCCAACGGATTTTTCGTCCACAAGACCTTTCGTCCAATCGACTTTTGGTCCAACGGATTTTTTATCCGATCACCTTTTGGTCCAACGGATTTTTCGTTCAATCGACTTTCGGTCCAGCAGTTTTTCGTCCACAAGACATTTCGTCCAATCGACTTTTGGTCCAACAGATTTTTCGTCCACAAGAGATTTCGTCCAATCGACTTTTGGTCCAACGGATTTTTCGTCCACAAGACATTTCGTCCAATCGACTTTTGGTCCAACGGATTTTTTATCCGATCACCTTTTGGTCCAACGGATTTTTCGTCCAATCGACTTTCGGTCCAACAGTTTTTCGTCCACAAGACATTTCGTCCAATCGACTTTTGGTCCAACGGATTTTTCGTCCACAAGACATTTGGTCCAACGGATTTTTCGTCCACAAGATATTTGATACAACAAATTTTTCGTCCACATGATAATTTCGTCCAAACGACTTTTGGTCCAACGGACTTTTTGTCCACAGGACATTTGGGCCAATACACAGAGAGACGCGTAAAGTGAAGTTTCACGGTCAATCCCGGATGCAAATGGCAAATCTTGACGTGCATGGTCCCTTAGTAGTGTTTCAATCGTATCCAAACTTAATTTGGCTAGTGGAAGATAATGTGCCTTTTATACTTTACCATGATTCGTATCGGTTATTGCAATAATATGTAGCAATGGTCCTTTAGTATCGCCTACATATTGCGGCTGAATAATATTGGTATACACAAATACTTGTTAAGGGTATCCAATATCCAAGTAAGGTTGTTTTTGTGCTTGTTTTATTTTGATAAGATCAATGTTGGGTTCAAAACCTAGTTGTAATGCACTACCAGTAATGAACAACTGTGGGAAAGGTATAATGATGTGATAATTTTGTCTGTCTTCACGTGGATGATGTTTAAGTTTTCAAAGCGTATGATAGGTGTTGTTTTATTAAGTTCATCCAATAATTGAGGAATCGTAGAATAGTATCCTGGTGTAATCTTATTTTTCAACTCTAACCTATCGGGTAGATCAAACCATATGATATTTTGCCCATCGGGTACATTATAGGATGTTAGAGGAATATGGATTTCCATGAGACTCACCACCCATGATGGACCATTAATGAATACGATGATTTAAGATGCTGAAGAAATGAGATTATTTATTATTAGTATAAGTTTGAGTACTTGCATTGGAAGTAAGGGTAATGTAAAAATTATCCTCTGTACTCTCAGAAATCATAATGGTTTTCGTTTAAAGTAAAGTGGAATTTTCCTCTTGAAGTTCCAAACTGTAATGGTAAGTTTTCGCCGTGTTCGTCTTTTAGGTCTACATGACGAATATCGAAACATTTCTTTTGTACTTTGACATAGTGCGGACGATCAAATACAAGAGATTTGACTTTTCCATACTGGTAGTTATGAACACTGATCTTGCGAATGAGTTTACTAATCATAGAATGATCCTTGACAAGATCGAGACAAGTATTAATTTCGGAAGGAATATGATGTTCTAGATTCTTAGTAATCTTTCCAGTAACTGATTTAAAGAAAGGATCTAACTGATTTAAAGAGAGGATCTTTTTCCTCAGCAGACGGAAAATGATAAATTGACAGTCTTTGTACTTGAGGATCTATCGTGTAACCTAATAATATGGTTTGCTACTAGGGGATCATTCCTATATTATATTCCTTATTACGCTGACGGCGATATCGTCATTACGTCTTGCATTATAACGAAAGTTGAAGATCATATCCCCTTCATCTCCCTTTTCCCTAGGATCGATTTGAGAATCATTCTGATAATGTTCCGTATCATCAACCTTAGTTTTGATACCTACCTTATCAAGCAATTTTGAAACTATATCATTCTGTTAACCTTCTCGTAGTTTTCTAAAGGAATTAGTAATAGTATTAATGATATTAGCAATAGAATCATAGTATCTAGCCAATAATTTTGCAGTGTACGTCACCTACTTTTCTTTCCCTTAATATGTATAATAATTTCCTCTCCCTGTTGAATATTATAAAAACTTCATGGGATGGAAACATTGCTTAAGCCTACGGACCAACCTCCTACCAGATGAAGAGGCTGACAGAGTTTTGTAGAGTAAAATGAAGTTATATTGTCAAAAACCTGTGTGATTGCATTGAAAGGTAAGGTAATGCAAAATTCAGCTGCTTGGTCCGAAGACTGAACAGATTTCTGGCAAACCCAACTATTCATGCTTGGTGGATACCCTACCCATTTCACGTACAACCATTCCTTTCTACGTTTTAAGATTTTTTAATCAAGTATGTTTTCTTTTTACTAACAGACACGTTTACATTCTTGAATGTTAAAGATTTCTTTGATTGGATCGCCATTCCAATCTTTAATTTTATAAGTTACCACACTACTTCTGATACATTGTTCAACAATGAATGTTTCACGAGACCATTTTGGTAAATAACCTTTTTCTAACTTGTGTTTGTATTTATTATCACGTACAGAATCTCCTGCTTGCAACTTACATTTTAGTCTTGCGCTTTTGCGTCCGTATAAGGTTTGCCAGACTTGATTGACATTTTTGACGTTCACATCAATGGGAGCCATTTTGATGGTGGAATGTACGATATAATTGTAACTATCCACAAGATCGTTTAATATGTCGATGTATCGAGACGTAATATTAGTAGTAAAATATTTATATATATTTTCCTTAAGAGTATGAATGAAACGTTCGACAAGTGCAACTTTCATTTCCGAATGTACAATATAATAAGTACCGTCAAATTTTTCAAATATTTTTTGACATGCTGATTGTAAAATTCAGTTCTTAAATCAGTTTGAGAATGTACGAATGCTATTTTTATCGATTTGAATTTGTTTGTGATGACTTCTGCAGCTTCTACTGTTTTGTTTTTTACTGGAAAGTTGCATATCGGGAAATCGAGTCTATGGAACATAAATTGTATCGGCACCATCAATACAGTTTGTAAAATTCTGCATATCTGCTAAATCCTTTTGGACAAGTTCGTTTGGACTACTTACATAATATGTTTTTGAGGAAATCTTTTACGAACAGGAGCATGTAAAATATAAGTATCTTCGGATGCTAACGATTTTTGATCTGTTTTTGATGATAATTTTGATTACTTTAAGTAATTTGAAAACACTTCCAAAAGACACTAGATCTGCATATGCATAATAAAATTTACTTAATAGCATGTTTAAGTAGTAATGAATAACAAACAAAATTATCATCAAGTCGCGGACATCCTTACATTTTTTTAGTTTTGCTAACTACAATAAAATTTACGAAACGTCTCTAGATTTATTTACAAATTATTTACTTATTGTTGTTCAAATAAGAAACCTTAGAATTTTCAGTATCACCAACTCAATACACACCCTAATTAATAGTATTTTTTACTTCGGATTTTATACGTGGTGTGGACAAAATAGTGGGACGCTCAGGAAAAAGAAGACATCCTTTCTCTGTACTATGTTGGAACGCATATCCTACTGCAGTTAAAAGACATCTTAACAGGAAATATAACTTCCTCAGCATGTCCGTTATTCACTACTAGTGTTTTAAGTGTTGCATGAGGGAAACGTGTTGCGCTTTCAGTTCCTTGCTCCTTCAGCATCATTTTATATGAGAGTTTTGAAAGTAATCTAAGACTTAGAAAATTAATAAACCTTGTGCTAGTTACGCAAATCAATGAAATGTATGTGAATGTGGCAAGAATTTTGAAGTAACATAAAGTTTTGTTTACTATGTTTGGTAATATTGCAAAATCACTGTTTCATGCATAGAGTATAAAACCTCCACTAGAGGCAGGGTTGGCGCTACCGTCTACATGATTTTTAACTCCCAGCGTGGCGCAAGTTGAACATTCAATTGTTTCTCTGTATTTTTGGCAAGAACGAAACAGCGATCCGTTCGCTGCCTGGTATTGTGTCATTTGTATGTGCCACCTACGATATTTTTATGAAGAAAAACAATTGAGAATTCGCCTTTAAGTTCACCTTAGAGGTTCAACACGTAAGATACAAACAATTCCTAATTAAATTGATCAATATAAGGTATAATATAATATAAAAATCACTTACATAAAACGTTCTAATTAAATATTATTTTTGTTCTCAATGAATATTTTTGTTAAATTTTTAATTTTATTTATGGCCTTTAGGCATCTAAGGCTCTGTCCGTGATTGAGGAAGTGAAACGATTCGGGAAGATGCCGGCAAGGGCCTATGTTGAAGTTGTCATCCCGGTTTTTATTTATTAAAAGTTAAATAAAACAATATAATGTTGATACTTAAAGCCACATTACTTATTTTCTTTAAAAAACATTAGAGGCACATTAAAAAATACAACATTAGGGATACATCGCAAGTGACATAAATATTACATAAACAAATTACTGATGCTGTAACTATACACAATCAGCGGTTTACGTGCATAAATTTACAAAGAAAATCATAAAATTGAAAGTAGGGTAAGGGCACCGGTCGTATGACATACATTAGCAGTCAGCAATTTTCACATAACTATCATTCAAACAAGACGTATGTCGTTTTAAAAATGTGTACAAGAATTATCTGTAGTTTTCGCACAGCTTCAACTTGATATTTAAGTTCTACTAGCTATCGAAAATGCCATTATAGAGATAAAAGAAAATCTGGCTCCCCTGGTTAGCTTAGAAGATACCAGAAAAGTTATTTGAGAATGAAGAGTGTATTTCAGATTTAGGGTAAAAGTCTTTAAACTATTAAAAACGACATTGTTTTTTTTAGCTTTTCATATGTTCTGTTTTAACTTTATATCATAAACAATGCAAACATCTATTAAGTATATTATTGTGTCCGACTGTAGGACCGTAGGCGTATAGAATTCACGAGTTTTCCTATTGCCGACCAGGGTGATCGTTAAGAAGTGTTTCTTATCTAGTTTTGTTATGTTAAATTTATGTTTCTATTGTTCTTAATAGTATAATCAAAGTGTCCCTGGTTCGATTCCCAGCGGGACAGAAGTGGTTCGGAACCCACGTCGTTGAACTGTAAATCTCATCCTTAGGACGTCATATTCATGTGATGGAAGGCAATGACAAATCACCATCGGTTCACCTAGCTCTGGGACTTTCAGGTCAGGACCTGCTATCGGGCAGAACACCAATCATCATCATCATTGTTCTTAATTATTTAACAAGTCTTTTCAACAACACATTACTTACTGAGCCACCGTAGCTCAGTGATAGAGCGTTGGTGTAGCATTCGAGAGGTCATGGGTTAGATTCCAGCGGCCGAATATCCTGACAGATTTTTTGCTCTTGCACACCAGCAAATGCAGGGATGACACCTTCAACATAGGCCCTGGCCGACATCTTTCCGAATCCTTTCCCCTCCCCTATCCCGGCCTGAGTCTTAGGTGACTGATGGCCGTAAATAAAATTCAAAACCACATTATGGGCTTAGAACTATTTAAATTTTAAATAGACAGATATAATTATCATTTTTTTTCTACGCGAATATAACCACTTTATTTCCAATACGCCTAAATGAAAACGATTCAGTATTTCTGAATGAAAGAATACTTATTTTTATCGATATTTCTCTTTGACATTGAGGGGCAGTTTCATAACTATTGATCTAACACGATAAAATACATTCGCATTAAATAATTCTAATCAAAGATATGTTTTCCTTTAACATTTCTAGGAGACATATCTGCGCGAAAGAGCGTCTTACATAATATTTTTTTTTCACGGAATAATATTAAATTGTCATTTATTTGTGAAACGATACATTACTTCATGTCTCTCAGTACAACCGTAAGCTGTACAGGAGATCGGCATTTTCTTCTCAAATTCAAACGAAACAACTGTAACCAAGAATGCCAAAAAGCAAAGCGAAGCATATCGGGCATATGATGGCAGCTCACAATACGTGTTGTTGGCTTGTTGCCAAACAAACCTACTCTCGCTACACTTTCAAGTAGCGCCGCGTTAGCAGCGTCAATCCTGACTCTAGCGGAGGTTTTATAACTCTATGGTTTCATATTATTACATCAGTATTTGAAAATACAAAATAAGTGTGTTGTTTAAAAGATCAGTGTTTCACTTTTAGTGTCAATGTTTTGTTTTTTGCTTTAATATTATCGTAACGAAAGTTATTTTACGCTCATTTTAATGAAAGTGCAAAATAAGCATATGGCTTTGAAATATTAATATCTTCAGAAACTTGTTTCAACAAATCAGTTTATTCTACATGGTTAATACTGTGCATTACTAAATGTTGGATTCATGTTGACATGGATTAAAACCTGCTTGATGGAGACAAAGCTGACATGTGGGGCAAAAAATCTTTATGAATGATATCCGGAGGTGAAGGCTAGCTACTTTTTCTGTTCCTCTAAAACTTCTTAATGCATCGTTCATGACAGGGATATATATATATATAAAATTCACAGTCGTATTCAATCCATTACTGAATGAGACCTCTCCCGGAGCGAGGAGTTGGTCTACTGCTCCTACGCTGACCAGACGTGTTGGCAGTTTCTCGTAACCTTTGCTGTAGATCTAACAAGTAAACATTATATATTTTTTCTGCGGTCATGATTAGAATGTCAAAGTATGTTCGCATGCGAATTTTAACCACTCGAGCGCAATTACTTTCGGAGATATCGGTGCTATAAATATTAAATTATGTCTGTGGAAAATGATAAAACGTGTGGAAATACCCTTATGGTCTTAAATTCCTGAATTAAATGGAAGGTAAATACCCAGTAATGAGTGCTGGGTGGAAGACACTACCTGTTGGAGGGTATGGCCGCTTCATGGCCGCCCTCTTGAAATCCGCCATATTGAATCTTGATTCATTTTATTACATGGAAAACGCGTCATGTAATATTTCATCCTGGGCTAGAATTTCACAAGAAATACGTTTCTGTAATCAGTTGTATCGTAAATGTATTATTGGGGAAAATAAGAGTAAATTCCACTTCCATACGGGTAACGATGCAATAGCAAGAAAACACCCATTTCATTTTGAAATACCAAAGTAAATGAAACTGAAATGCTTACAAATATCGATATAGATTTGTATCCATTTGAGTTTCATTTCTTCCGTTATTTCAAAATGGAGTGTTATCAGGCTGTTTCATCATTACTCTTATAGAAGTGGCATATACCTTTCGCTATAATACATTTACGGCTAAATTGACTTCATAAACGTATTTCTCGTTATTTTCCAGCCCAAACTAACATATTACATAACCCTTTCCCATTCCCTTTCACTGTTTCGAGATTCAATATGATGGATTTCAAGGTGGCGGCCATGAAGACCATAGCCTGTCTATTTGGATTCCATTTATTTCAGAAATGTAAGAACATAAGGGTATTTCCACACCTTTTTTGTCACGTACCACAGACAGAATTTGACGTTTATATAATTCTTATCTTCCAAAATAATTGTGCTCGAGCGGACAAAATTGGCATGTTCACATATTTTGATATTTTAATCATGACAGAAGAAAAAATATATAATTATTTTCTTCCCCATTAGTATGTTTGCTTGTAAGCAAGCATCACTCATCACAGTACTTCAGTGATATCCCTGGCCTCTGCACTTGTATACGTCCAAGCCTAACTGCTCTCTGTCGCCGCAGTACAAGCCTCTACGAAATAAAACCTACCAACTATTCCGCAATGCCAAAACTAAATACACTTCACATATATACACTTTTTGAAAATCAAATATTTATTTATTTAAAGTACATATCTTAGATACAGCATGTGGTAGCCATTTTACACTAGGAAGTAACATAAAAAATAGTAAAAACAAAAAAAATAACAAATAACAAAATCAGAAAATCTGTAACTGAACAGAGACAAATACAATAGATACAAGAAAATACAAAAGATGTAATATTAAGATAACCCTGTCACAAAGTGTCATAAAGCTAGTTTTGGGAAGCTAAAGCTCAGGAGTGTTGGTCAGTGAGTGATAAACTGGGGGAAGTCAAATTGGGAATTATTTCTTGGAGTTCTGACGTAAAAGTACTCATTCCACCTGCTATTAGCTCTCAGAACAAGTAATTAAAACAATGGGAGATCATTTCTGCGGACGTTACCATTCATTATGTTAGAAAGAAATCTAAGATCGGAAAGTTTACGACGAGTAAGGGGTCATTTAGTTGAAGATTAGAAAGAATATTAGTTTTGGATAGGAGAGATAAGAAAGGACATCTACTATTTACTATACGTATGAAGAAATCCATGATTTTATCCAACTTGAAGAGATTAGTATCACTTGCCATGGGCCAGATAGGAGAGGCATAATCAATAATCGGCAAAACACAGGTTAGAAAATACGTTCTAAGTGCAAGTATGTTAGTTATAACAGTGAACCTATGTATCAGACCTAGGGTTTTATTGCTTTGGAAATGATGTAGTCAATGTGATTATGAAAGGTTAATTTTCTGACAAAAGCAACGCTAAGATATTGATAATGTTGAACCCACGGTATGATCTGGTTGCATAGTTGATAGGATGACACGATGGTATTTGTTTTTAAAGTAAACCTAATAGCTGCATATTTTGAGGCTTTGAGATTAAATTGCCAGTCAGGTGTGTTAAATTATTCTGCAGAGTAGTTACGTCTGTGGAAGATAATCTGGTGCAAAAAATTTTGCAGTCGTCAGCATAAAGAAGAAGGTTGCAGTTATCGATGAGACAGTCACAAATGTCATCCATTACAGAATAAAGCACAGAAGACCTAGGGAGCTGTCCTGAGGAACACCAGAAAGAACCGGAAGCCAGCTTAAGTTGGACCCAGATATGAGAACTCTATGTTCTCCATTTTATAAATACGAAGAAAGTAGAACTTCCAAGGAACCATGACTATTGAGCATTTTCGTTATTTTGTGAATAAGGAGGGTGTGATTAACTGAATTAAATTACTTACTCTTACTCTATGGCTTACGAAACTCACAAGTTCATCGCCGCTGTAACAAAAATTCCGCCATAGGATTCAAATGCTTTGGTACACAATTGATTGCCACAGGAAAATCTAAGTAAATGTCATCCAGTTCATTTTCGGATTTTAAAGCACTAATGACAGTAACTTGGAGAACTGCAAGGTTTGTTGCACATGAGACCCCAGGAATAAATTCGTGTTGCTAGGTTAAAGACGAGGAAGAACATGGCGCTAGAATACGTTTGATATTATCTTCTCACAGATTATCGACAAAACAGGAAGAAGGGAAATTGGTCTGTATTATGTTTTGGCTCCTTTTTTGTCAGTTGGTACAACATTGACTTGTTTCCAATAGTCAGTGAATTTTCCTTCAGCTAAGTAATTCTTGCAAATTGTAGTAGCCCCTGAAACGTAGGACAGCAGCGAGTTTCTTTAAGAATACAGAAGGAACACTATTGGGGAACGAGACTTTAGTAAGAGTGAATGAAGGGGAACGTGACTTCTGCTTGGTTTATTTGAAACCTAGTTAGAGAATTCGGTATGACAGTTGTAGTTTGTAGGAGAGATGTGGGCGTGGTTGTAGAAAAATTACTGTGAAAGTAAGAGTTGAATAGCGAAGGACACTCGTCCCCTATGACAACTGTGTCGTTAAGCTGAGTGACAGTCGGAATGCTATTATGTTTGCGACGAAAGTTGATGAGAGACCAAAATTATTTGGATTTTGGACCAAAAATATCTAAAAATGTGATAAGAAAAATATTATCGTTTATTTTATGAAGTTCGTTTGACTCTTAGGTCCGCCCTCCCCCTCCGAGTATCGTGGGAATTTGTGCTTCATAGATCCGGGATTACTCTCAACCCATCAGTCGAGATACTAGGGTCACGACGCCAGTTTCCAGCCACTTAAGCAAAATTCTCACTTTGATGGTATGTAAATATGCACAAAAAATATGACGAAGGAAAACAGTTAAGTAAATTCATACCCTGGACTTTAGGTCGTGTATTACCGCTGTATAAAACGAAAAAGCTCATATTCGTAAACAGTAAGAAATATAAATTTGAGCATATAGCAAAAACACCAGTCCCCAGCCACACGTTACCAGCAATACCACACGCCCGTTAAGTCCTAGTTTGTCACACTTGTCAGACTTCTAAACGTTTAACATAAATACCAGAAAATAAAATATAAAAATATATAACGGAAAATATAACAAAGGAGTCCACATTCTAGGCATGCAAAACATATTAAATTATGTTTGTTATGTTCTAACAAACGAAAACATCGCTCGTCAGTGTTACAAGCAGGCAAAAAAGTAAAGAAAAAAGGCACCTTTAATGCTGTAAAATAAATATGCATTCGTTAAGTACTGCAGGCAGTACTAGGGATAGCTCTAAGCCTATCAGGATCAGTGCAGTAATTCCGCCAGACTCTCCCCTCTGGGGGCGTCACCCCCAAATCCTCGAGAACCCCCAACTTTAAATTATTTTTGCGGTCAAAAATAGATAGAAACCATCCAAAACTCCTATTACACCCTCCTAATTTTGACTTTACACCCTCCAACCTGAAAAACCCGCGAAATCCCTGGATCAGTGTTAAGACTCACTGCCTTGTAATCAATGGGTCCCAGGGTCGATTCCCGTTCGGGACACAGATAGTTACGCTCTAATTTAACTGTAATTCCGTCCTTATGACATCATCTTCATCCGGTGGAAGGCAATGGAAAACCACCATCGGTTTATCTGCATGGGACGTTCGGGTCAGGATTTGCCTTCGGGCTGAACACTCATCATCATGATATAAAACAAATCATTAAAGTTAGAAGAACGATTGAAAGTTGGAAACTGGTCTACTTTGCCCCATGGCTCATTCTACTGTACTTTTTGCCGGTGGCCGGAAACTGGTGCCATACGTAATTAACATTGCGTCCAGTTAACAGCCATAATGGCCATTTACTGGCTTCACGCCAAATTTTTGAACTAGTAATCCAGCCACGCAATAAGTGTCAAAGTATTCAACAAATATATTTCAATTTGTTTCTGCTGTGATTACCAGTGTTTCCTCTTTCAACATATGTATTTTTATGACTATACGTGTATATTAATTTTAAAAAATTCACCGACTCATACCTGAACTTTCTCTTCCTACTATCGATGCACACAATGGAGGCTGAATTTGTGTGTTCACAACTTCATCACTGAATAACTATGCCTCACAAAATTGGAAACAGCTAATGAGCACGGAGATTCTATCTGAACATCGAAACGGTTGGCAAAAGACATGAGCTGAGCGAGTCAAACATCAGACGCCTTATTTATTTACTTTTAAATCTGTAGTACCCGGAAACAGGTGCCGTGACCCTATACAGCGTATACTTACTATATTCCATAACGTTTGATAGTCCTCGAGAATTATTTTACCTCGTATCTTTTACTTGCTGCTGTTGACCAACACATAACGCACTGTCATAAACACTGTCAAAAAATAAAAGCACCCAACTGATAAAACATACATAATAACTACTATCATCATTAATTGTAACAAAATAAAACAGCGCGTTAAAAGTTTTGGCCTAGACTTATTGTATGTGTACCTTCCAACACTAAAATAATCGAACCTAAGCTAAGCTCACCTAAGATATGCTATGTAATTGCTCCCAGATTTCGAATTCGTATGAGCCCCCTTTCTCCAATGTAGGCATCGCAATAAATGAATAGAATGTAGTACTTATACTTTTTGTTTTTCGTTGACTGTACTTTACAGTTTCCTACTAATTTTATACGTAGCCTATTTATGTGGTTCTCCTATGTAGGCTGCAAACGTATTCAGGATATTCTCCACTTTAGTGGAGAATTTTGCTATTCTCATTTAAGATCTATTTGTAGCAATTTAAATTTAATATGGTTAAAGAATTGAATTTATTTTCATATGCACAAACGTATAATTTACAAATAATCGAGAAAAGGGAATGCATGTTTTCTGTTTCTAACAGAAACTAAAACTTAGGTGAAAGAAGAGCATCTACAGAATTTGACTTCGGAACAAGGCAGTTCTCTGAGTTGAGAATTGCAGATGGCTCCCTGTGCTATTTCCTTTCTTCTCTTCTTCCATTCTTCCAGCATGAAAGAGGGAAACGGAAGCTGATCTCCAGAGAAGAAGGCTTCTGCGGAAGAGGCAGGAGACGGCAGTGACACCGCGGAAGTCAAGCAGCATGCAAATGAAGTAGCTCTTCCCCCAATGAATCCCTTTTACCCTCTCTTACATCTAGTCTCCTTCCTAGAGCTTTCAACTTGTCGCAAAAATAATATTGCTTCTTGATCGATTTCCGGTTTGACGAATAACTTAGTTTCGAAAAGAGAGAATAATCCCCTATATCTTGAAGAAATGGCGGAGAAAATACCTGTCACAAATAACGAAAGCGCAGAGCATACACAAATTTCCTTTCACTTCGACTCCTAGAGCTCTAAACATTCCGTCCGTGAATCCATTTTAACATTATAATTAAAATTATTTATTGTTAACTAGTGTTTACGAAGTTGTGGCTACGTTATTATATACACTCTATGATACCTTCATTATATGCGTAAACAATAGTTATACAAGTGTTTTAAGACTTCCACAACGTATGTCTGACATTTTATTAATGAAACTCTTTTCGGATATTCGTTGTGTATTTATTTAATTATAGCGTGACGGTCATTTTTATAATGAGAACTGAAATTTAACATCAAACAAGAGCCTCTGGCGATGTTAGCAGGAAGGCTGTCGAAACGATCGTCGAGTTATATTAAATAAACTCACAAAGAATATACGAAAATAGTTTTATTAATAAAATAATTGTAAAAAATTGAATGTCAGAATAAAAACAAAATAGTATCCATCACTCGCAATGTAATTTTAAGGAGAGTTTATCTGATAGTGCAAATATATGTAGGAATTTTAAAATCAAACTAGTTTACATAGGAATAAAAGTATAGAATATTTTACATCGCTGTTTTAAAAGTAATTAAGTAAGTTGTTTAGTAAGTCACGCACACAAATATTTTTTCTGATTGTCGTCATATTTAAGGAGGAACGAAACAAATGTTTATTTCCTGATATAAAATAAAAACTATGATATGTCGTCATTGCAAAAATCGATGTCAAACTATCCATATGCTTGTCCTTGAACGGAACACCGGTCACTCAAAAGGGATTTGCATGCACTACTTGCCTGTCAGAACGACACATTGGTGTTAACTTTTGGTAGAGTTTAGGTAAATTCAAGTTATTGGAGTTAAAAGTTCGGTTGTATTCTGTACTTAATAGATTATATTATCAATGTACCTACGAAGAAGAGCCGCTATATGGTGGCTTCATATAATGCAAGAAATCAAAGTAAAAAATATGTGTGGATTCGAAACGGCCAATGGACTTAGTTGAGCATTCTATTTTTGAGTTATTCCTTAGTACGATGAATACAACTATACTTGTTAGTACGTTAGTCCACTACGAAGAAATATCAGCAAGACTACCGAATAGAAACTGAACACAAAAACATGCATTATTTCAGCTGGCTATCCCATACATGAAACATCTAACATCCTTCGTGATCTTTAGCACATTAACTTTATATGTACACATCAAAGAACTATTATTATATTTCTACGCTAACACGCTGGAAGTCTTGTTAGCTATTAATTAGCTATTAATCTAGCTATAGGCGTCCCAAACCATAGAAGAATAAATAGTCCTACATCCTGTCCTAAGGATGTGTTAAGAAATGAATGAAAAATCCAGTATTTAAGGTAACATACACTGAAAGGCTCATATTAAAACACACAGTACAGCATCACGGTTTTGTTCTGGCCACTCCTTCATCAAATATTCATAACTCAAAACTAAGAGTACAGAAAGCTAATATCAGAAATCCGAAGACCCTTCTCATAACCTACTACCAATCACATCACAGAATGTATTCACTTTCTAAAACGAAACTAATTCCAACTAATCACTGTTCATTAATTGTTTGTATGCAAAAACTGAACAATTCAGAACATAACCTCCCTTTGAGTGTAAACTACAACACTATTTGAAATCACTAACAGATTATAAGGAAATAATATACTATAACAGAAAATGACTCGACCAAGGTAAAGTTATAAACAAATAACAGGTATAAAATTTTCTTTAGAATAATTCGTCCTACATTCTGTTATGACCAGTCCTTGTCATAAAACTTTCAAAAACCAATACCAACATAAATTGGTTTACATATTAGGTAACGCGACTTTTCTCTTCTGAGTTCAGTATTTCTTCCCATTCCTTACAACTACTCAAACCAATGTACCAGTCCATCGATTCGCTTCCTTGATTCTTTTTGCTTTCTTTCATTTTCGATACATTCTTCTTCCCTCAAGTTCCATTATAACCTCCACGTCCCAGTCTACTCATGTTTCGTCTGAAGGATATGTTTACAAATATTTTCAACCTTATGCCTTTCTCTTATGGTTTATATATCGATTTCTTTTCGACTCGCCTACATACACCTTTTAACGGTTCTTACACGGAATGTTGTATACCACTACTTTTAGCACAACACCTTCTTATGAACCCTCGAAAATCTTTTCGTCTTCTGTAAACGGCCCTAACAATAAGCTTCTCGAATCCTCTGGTCTTGAAATCTTCTACTATCTCAGTCTGCTTTATCTGCTATCTCTTCATCACATTTTAATTTTTTTGATCGACTCTCTTCATACTCTTCATTCTTTAGCCCATTCAGTTTTCTCTCATACAATTCCTTGCCCATTACTACCGCCGCACTACATTTATTTGCTCTTTCTATCCCAATATTTCTATTCTCGTAAGGCTTTTCGTTCCTCTTCTTTCTTCTTCGATAATATTGAGTTCTTACTAGATATATTTCTTACCAACGAAACCTCCTTTTCCATACCTTCTGGTACCATTTGAGTTTATCAATTGTTATTTTAGGACTTTTGATCTTAAGGTTGGCTACATTGAGAGAGAGAGCCAGGCTTGCACGCGAAACAGACATGACAGAAGGACAGTGCAAGCAAGACTGGCATTGTGAAGTGTTTAACTATTTTCAATATTTTCGCAACATCAGTAGGTTGTTCAGTGACAAACTTTTATCAAAGTTTATATTAATCATATGTCTCATTAGTGTATATAAATTATCAATGCACGTTATGTGTTATTGAAAAATCTGCAGTTCAAGTCATGTTTTGTTCTACAGCACTCATACAGACATAGTTTTAAGCATCTATTAATCTAAATGATTGAACCAGCACTCAATAGCATACCAGAGTTAAGTACATGGTCCTACGCATTTGAAAGGTAATAAAAATTAACATTTCAGCATTTATTTTTGGTCCTCCGGCCCGGATGCTTAGATGTGTGGTAAAAACTTGTGTTTAGTGAAGACACCCATGCGAAGAAGAAACTGTAATTCAATGACTGTTGCATTTGTGTGTGTGTCATGTGGTTCGTTTCCTTCATTGTTCAAGCAGAATATTGACAAATTTATTGTGTACTGGCAATTATGTTTAACGTTTTGTACATTTTTTTGCACGATCATTACAACTGCTGATAGTCAGTTAATAACTAGATTCAGTGTATCCATATACAGTGTTTAGTCTCTTATTTGTGTTTTACGTCATTGCAACAAATCATTTTGCTCTACGTCATGGATGAAGGAAAAAAAAGAGGCTGATTAGACAAAGAGTCGTGCACAGTGCACAGCTGACAAGAATGCGAACATTTATTCAGAACTTTCAAGAACAAAGCAGCGTTCGTGAAATTGTGGTTCATCTTTCCGGTCTCTCAGAAATAGCAGAAAAGTTTAATGAAGTCCAGTTACAATTAGAGGTAAATGACGAGGAAGGTTATCATGATTCGCACAGAGAGGAATTCGAATCCACGTACTGTAGCGTAAAGGCACAATATCAAGACGTATAAAAACATACAGAACAAAGACAAACGATTAGCGGTCAGGGTTCCTTTGTAGGTATTGTTAATAGTTAGTTAAAATTACCGAAAGTTGAGTTGCCCATATTTGAAGGTGAATATGAACAATGGTTACCATTTTCTCATAATTTCA
Organism: Lepisma saccharinum; assembly: GCA_022664845.1. Lineage (NCBI taxonomy): Eukaryota > Metazoa > Arthropoda > Insecta > Zygentoma > Lepismatidae > Lepisma > Lepisma saccharinum. The sequence goes on along the minus strand of JAGDQP010006594.1, from coordinate 30,324 downwards.
AGGTTATGATTCATAATAATTCTGTACCAGCGCTTCAGAAGTTTCACTATCTGCGTTCATCGTTACGAGGTGAAACATACGAACTAATCGCAAATCTTCAAGTAACCAAGGTAAATTATAAAATCACGTGGAATCAGTTAAAAGAACGATATGAAAATAAGCACTTAGTTACAGCAAGTTAATTGTTAAACATAAACAAGCTACAAAGGAAGAAGTTTCTGAGCTAAGAAAATTTGTAAATTATGCTAGTAGTAATTTAAATGCATTGAACGCGATGAAAATTGAGGAAGCATTTTCTTATTTCGTTAGATAGCAATACTAAACGCACATGGGAATTACAAATTAATGATAAATCCTTTCTTCCCTCGTTAGAACTCTTTTCATTCTTAGAATGTAGGTGTCAGGCACTAGAAACAGTGAAATCCACACATGTTGATCAGAAAAGTAAACATGGTGAAAGTAAGAGTTTGAATGTTAAATCCAAGTGATTCAATTTTGAGAGGAAAACAAATGCTTATTTCTCCACCTCCGATACGAAGTGCATGTTGTGTAAACAACATTTGTTTCACTCATTGTTTAAATGTTAATAGTTTATGCATGATAACGTAAAAGAGATAAATTTGTGCGTAAACATTCTTTTTGTTTTAATTGTCTTAAAAGCCAGCAACACCACGCAAATGAATGTAAGTCATGTGTGTGCAAACATTGTGGTAAAAAGCACAATTCTTTACTTTATGACGTCATCGTTTCCGCACAAGGTAACGACAGGTTGGCCAGTGCACAAGGCAATAAGTCACTAAATACTGTTTCTCCTGATAAATCAAGTAACAAACAAGACAATGGTAATACAAAGCATGTTTTTATTGCATGTTCAAGAACAAGGCTATAACACAGGTAGTGCTATCAACCTCTTTAGTGAAAGTGAGGGATGTTAATGGGAAATTTCAACCATGTCGGATATCATTAGACTTAGCTAACGAAAGTAGCTTCGCTTCTCAAGTTCTGATCCAAAGACTTGGTTTGAAAAAGAAACATAAGAGTGCCAACTCAAGGGATTAGTAACGCAGTTACGGAAACAAAGTATTGTGTAAAGGTACAAATCCAGTCAAGAATTTCGGACGTGTTGATGTGATATGTTTGGTGTTGACCAGAATAACAGAATGTATACCTACAGAAGCTTTAGATTACAGTGAATGGAACTTGCCAAAGGATACACCATATGCAGGCCCGTCCTTTCACTTGCCAGGAGTAGTGGACATTTTGGTACGAGCGTAACTGTTCTTCAATTTTCTGTTTCCAGGTAAGAAGACAAGGCCAGGAAATTACCCAATACTTCAACAAACAGAATTGAACTACGTGCTAGCAGAAAAGGTGCCCTCATCTAACAGCTCCCATTAACCAGCAGTAACATGTTTTGTCCAAACATTTGATTTTGACCAACAATTGCAAAGGTTTTTGGAAATAGAGCATGTGCACTCCCCAGTTAGAAGTCAAGAAGAAAAAGAATGCGAGGAACACTTCAAACAGAATACTTCAAGGGAAAAGACAGGAAGATTTGTCGTTCGTTTACCTATCAAGAAAGACCACGAACAATTAGGCGAATCATATTCTATGACTTTTCGAAGATTTCTACATATGGAATGCAAACTGGAACGCCAACCTGAGTTTGAAGGTAAAATATTGTAATTTCATGCGGGAATACGAAGAATCAGGTCTCATTAAGGAAGTGGGTGTCAAGCCAAAGGTCATGACTTGGCCGGGATATGTTATCTTCCACATCACGCAGTCATGAAACCATCTAGTACAACAACTAATGTCAGGGTAATTTTCGACGCGTCAGTCAAAACCTCAACAGGTGCTTCATTCAACGATGTTCTCATAGTAAGACCAACCATTCAATAAGATTTGTATTCAATTCTGGTTAGGTTTCGCACTTATCAATTGCCTTTTCAGCTGGCATACAAAGGATGTACGAACAAATAAAGGTGCATGAAGAAGATTCCGGTCTTCAGAGAATTTTGTGGAGATCTTCTCAAACAGAACCAATCCAGATCTTCGAGTTACAGCGTGTTACATTCGGATTTTCTTCTTCCCCATATTTATATATCGTATGACTTCAATTACTGGCGGAACAAGAAAGAATGAAGTATCCTCAAGGTGTGAGGGTATTACAACGCGACTTTTATGTTGATGATCTCGTCTCGGGGTGTTCAACACTGGAACAAGCACTTGAAATTTAATCACAACTCATTCAAATATTGAACAGTACTTGTTTTAATTTACGGAAATGGTGTTCGAACCATCCGGATTTACTGCTTGCTGTACCAGAAGAACACAGAGAAGAGCAGTTACCATTCCAGTTTGACGGAAATCAAGGAGTCCAAACTTTAGGATTATCATGGGATTCAACTTCAGATAAATTACTAATAGCAAGCAAACTGCCGTTTGACAATACAGTTTCTAATGCAATCACTAAATGTCAAATAGCTTCGATAATAGCAAGAATATTTGATTCATTGGGATTCGTCAACCCTGTAGTCACTTCATTCAAAGTCTTCTTGCAAGAAATGTCCACTTGTAAGTTAAATTGGGATGACAAGTTACCATCAGATTTAGACAAAAAAATGGAGGAAAGTGCATCAGCAGCTCAGGGACCTCAAGGAAATACAAATATCGAGATGTGTGGTCATAGAAGAAGATGCCGACATTCAAATCCATGGATTTTGTGATTCTAGCGAAAGGAATTATGGGGCTTGTATTTGCATAAGATCTTGAAACAAAGCAGGAGATATTTCAGTTCATCCCTTATGTTCCAAATCAAAAGTGGTTCCACTGAAGAAAATATCTCTGCCACGTCTTGAATTATGTGGAGCAGTACTACTAAGCAAACTACTCCGAAAAACAATTCCAATGCTCGACGTAGTCATTTCAGAAGTTCATTTGTGGACTGATTGGATGATCGTGTTAGCCTGGATTTCATCTCCATCTTCAAGATGGAAACCCTTTGTAGCAAACAGAGTATCACAAATTCAAGAGATGACATCAATCAGCTACTGCCATCATGTGTCGTCTATGGATAATCCAGCAGATCTAATCACTAAAGGAACAGATTCAGTGTAACTGCAACGATCAGAAATGAAGTGGCATGGACCTCAATGGCTTCAATTTGCAAAATGGCCTAAACAGAGTGAAGAAATAACATAAAATATTCCAGAGCAGCGGAAAACAGCAAACACTTCGTTGGTAAACTACAAGTCAGACACTAATTTCATAGAGAAAAGTTCCTCATTGAATAAGCTACTTCGTATCACGGCATTATAGCTACGATTCATACATAATTGCAGAAACACTAAGAACAAGAAAACGGGGTATCTTACAATCAAGGAAGTGAATACAGCTTTGCACATGCGCATTAAAGTCGTTCAGCGTGCAAGTTATACGCAGGAGCATCAAGATATGGAGAAATCACGTCAAGTTTCAAACAAGAGTGAAGAGTAGACGAGCAACAATTGCTTCGTGTCGGAGGTCGATTACGAAATTCAGATATTTCTTATGATAACAAGTATCATATAATTTTACTAACTAGACATCATTTAACTAACCTCATCATCGAAGAGGAACATCGTAGATTGATTCATGCAGGAACACAAATGCTTCTTTTATCATTGAGGCAGAAGTTCTGGATCCCACGTGCCAAACAAATAATAAAATCAGTCATAAGTCATTGTCTAACTTGTTTTCGGTTAAATGCATCAGCCTCAGCACAGCTAATGAAACAATTACCAGCCGTTCGTGTAAAACCATCCCGACCATTTATCAGTGTAGCAGTAGATTTTGCAGGTCCTTTGTTAATCATACCAAGCGTTAGATCTCGCAGAGTAGCAAAGGCTTACGTGGCAATTTTTGTTTGTTTATGCACGAAGGCTATTCATATACAACTAGTGAGTGATCCCACAGCTCAAGCATTCATTACAGCCTTTCGTAGACTTATCTCACTTTGAGGAATATGTAGTCAAATATACAGTGACAACGGCACCAATTTTGTAGGGGCACATCATGAACTCAAGGAACTTAACGCGATGTTCAACGCTCAACAATTTCCTTAGAAGAAGGATTCTCATGGCATTTTATCCCACCCAGAGCAAAGAAGATGGATTCTCATGCATTTTATCCCACCCAGAGCAAAGAAGAAGGATTCTCATGGCATTTTATCCCACCCAGAGCAAGTCATTTCCGAGGTATCTGGGAAAGTGCAGTTAAGTCATTGAAATATTATCCAAGGAAAGTAGTTGGAGGAACTATTCTCACCTTTGAAGAACTGACCACTGTATTAAGTCAAATAGATACATGTCTTAATTCAAGACCAATCACCGTACTATCAAATGATCCGAACGAACCGTCGTGTTTCTTTCGCGTGGTCATTTTCTAATTGGAGATACCTTGATGAATATACCAGAACCAGATTTAACTGATGTTCCAGTGAACATACTTTCAAGATGGCAGCATATCCAACACATGCAACAACACTTTTGGAAGAGATGGTTGAAGGATTATCTACATGAACTGCAGCAAAGAAAACAATGGACATATAAACATCAAAACTTAACCCCAGGACAAGTAGTACTGATCAAAGAAGATAATCAACCTCCTTTGCCGTGGAAAATTGGCGTCATACATGAAGTACACCCTCGATCAGATGGTTTAGTAAGGGTTGCCAGCGTCAAATGCAAATTAGCTGTGGTAAAGAGAACAGTTACAAAACTTGTGCCATTACTAGTCAAAGACAGTGCATAATTCCTCATTTAGTCGGTTGAACTATTATCAATCAAGAGGGGGAGTATGGTACAACTTGAGTTTGTCAATTGTTATTTTAGGATTTTTGATGTGAAAGTTAACTACATTGAGAGAGAGACTAGGCGCGCGCACGAAACAGACATGACAGAGGGACAGTGCAAGCAAGACTGACATTGTGAGGTGTTTAACTGTTTTCAATATTTTTGCAACAACAGGAGGCTGTTCAGTGACATAGTTTTATCAGAGTTTATATTAATCATATCATCATATGTGTCATTAGTGTATATAAATTATCAATGTAAGTTATGTGTTATTAAAAAATCTGCAGTTCAAGTCATGTTTTGTTCTACAGCAGTCACACACAGTTTTAAGCATTTACTCAACTAAGTGATTGAATCAACGCTCAACAGCACACCAGAGCACACCAGTACATAGCCCTCCGCAGTTGAAAGGTAAAAAAAAATCAACATTTCAACATCATCCTCTTTATCTCCTTATTTTCAATCTCGGTCAGGGTTTCCCCTACCTCGTAAACCAGGTCCACAGTATCGAATTCCTGGTTTACTACTTATGCCCTAGATTTAGATTTCCTCTTCTTCCTTTATCACAGCCGTAACCAACATCACCACCTTCTATAGTCTACTTTCCATCTTCCATACAACCAATTTCTTTATCATCTTCCTTTGGTCTGCTTCTCATTTTCCCCCTAAACTCTTCTTCTTATTGGCAATAGTTTAATAGTAATCTCCATGGTAAAAATATTCAACTCCTATTGCTTTCTTCTCATTCTGTTCTCTTAGTCTGCCTATCTCCTCTGTTGGTGATCTGTCACATCAGCTCTTTCTGCAACTTTATTAACACCTTATGCCACTTCGTTGTGTTACACACTTCCTCTTTCTTTTCCATCACAATATTTTTTTTTGCGTCAGACCCTTTAACGTAGTACAGAAACCAGAAAAGAAAATTAAAGCGTCGCAGAGGAAATTAAGAGAAGGTAAGGAAAATAAAAAACTGATAAATTCAGGTGAAGTGATGAAGTTAAGGAGGAAGGTATAGTGATGTTCAGTGTCGATTTCCTGAAAAGCACGTTGCCATTTTTAAGAAGACGAAAAAATATTACACACAGTAGAGAATGAAATGGGACGGATCAGAAGAGAATGGGATAGTGAAAAAATGCGGAAGGTTTTAAGAACGATATGGAAAAATGTTTCCATATAGCTTATAAAAAATTGATTGCAAAAGAAGGACTCAGTATAAATCCATGTACCACTCGGTGATATCAGACGATGATTCTTGAAGATGAATAATTGGGAGAAGATAGTGACGAAAAAGAGACTGACTTTTGCTGTTTTCCATATACGTAGATGATTGTTTCCGTATAGGGAACGAATCGAGAAGGCAATTGGATATGTTTATTAAATAACTGAATGATGGAGAAAGGAGGGTTATTTGGGAAATTAGATTGGATACAACAGTGTTGGATTTCTTAGATATAAAGGTTGAAAAAGCAAAAGAAGAGCGGTTACTGACATGATTGTGCCTTGGATATTTGTTACGGCAAAAGAAGTGACGTAAACGAAGCGACGAAGAAACCCTTCAAATGGAACATGGAAGGAATAACAGAGAATATCAACGCGCAAGAAGAGCAGAGGAAGATATAGATGTAGAAAAGTGTTGGGAACAACTAATGGGTATAGTGAGAAGGGCAGATGAAAATGAAGAAAATAGAAGAGAAACAGGAAGAAAATGGAGAATGAAGTAAAATATAAAAGAAGTGGTTAGGAATGCGAACTGGAGCAAAATAACAGAGAAAGTATTGATTTTGGGTGCACTGACATCACACTTCATCATCACCATTTGTTCATAAAAACTTCAAAATATAATGTTCTATTCTAGAACAGGGTCATTTTAGTCACGTTTTCTTTACAACTTACCTTTCAAATATGATTCTGGTTCTTCATAAATACAACATACAAATGCATAAATCAGCGCAGAAATTCAGTACCCTACGAAGTCTCTTCCTCGGGAATTGTTTATATAACGAGCTGATTATTGTGCAATCTACAGTGTCGCAAGTTTAGAAGTATCGGAATTCCCCAACTGTCGGGAATACTCCAAAATGCCGTACATACAGTTTATAGTACATCAGACTTGAGTATGATGACATCATGGATATTTTCTTCTGTCTTTATTTGTGCCTATAACAAGTGTAAAATTTACATAATATATATTACAAACAAGTATTATATTATACTTTGGAATTTATTTTAAAAAATCGAAAATTTGAACTCTTCCCCACACATTACCAACATACTAATAAAAGAAAGCTTGATTGTTTCCGTTCGAATCTTTCTTCTAACTCTTAAGTTTTACAAATTTTTACTAGACGGGCATGTCTGATCCGCCGACCCACTGAATGTCCGTGCTGGGAGTAGAGTCGGGAGTGCCATTTTCCCCTGGTCTACTTACGTTATTTTTTTATTTTATAGTTTGTTACATGGTTTACTGCATGATATATAAAGGTTAAAATGAAAGAGAACTTTTAAATATAAACAACACAAAATACTAACTGCCATAAATCTCTACTCATATCTAACTATGGTAATAATATATTCTATTTTTCATAAATAACTTTTTGCTTCGTTATTTACTCTTTCCACCATTGAATTCTATAGATACTTCAGTTCCTTGCGGACTGGTTCTGAAAAAAAATGCCACAGAATTTTCATTACTACTAACACTTAACGCTGGTCAGGACTTCCGACAGGTATTCTGGTTGTCAGGTCGGAGTTCCGGATCGTTAAACTGGCACTCGAAGTTCCATACCTCCACCATTTACTAACACCCTCCCCCCTCGAAACAATAAAGAAAGAAAATAGACTTGTCACTAACCATTAGCCTTTTAATTCGTGCCCTACACTCTATATTATATTCCTTTTCCTTGTAAGTATTGTTTATTCCCGCTAATCATATGTGCACCCATGACTACCTCTCCCCACACCATCACACTAGCATGTCCAATTGTCCATACTAGTCTTGTTCGAAGATCTTGTATACAGAGTTGTAGCCAGGGTGTGAGCACCCGAGCACATAACTCCCTTACGGAATGGCAAAGGATCTGATTGGCAAATGGGCACAGACAGTACAACTTACCAACAGTTACAGTTTTAAAACTGACCGCTAAGCTTCTAGTCAGCGCTAAGTTGAGGCCAAGTCATATTCTGCGTACGCCTATTGGCCAAAATACAACTTGATCTCAACGCTGGCTAGAAGCTTAGCGGTCGATTGTAATACCGGCGGTTAGTCACATATTCACTCATCAAATGCATGTCACAGGGTTATCTAACATATCTTTAGAAATAATATGTTTAAAAATTATGAATGACTACTAAACATTCAAAACATATCGAACTCGAAAAGGAAGACATTTTTCTGATATTTCACTTTTCACGGTTTATCATATATCAAATCCGCATATTATTAAAAAATAACTGTAGATACCAAACCTGCTATCAGAGTTTGCTTTCAAATTAGCTGTTCATTTACTTTAGATGTTGATTTTATATAAAGTAATATATCCTTTGGACTATTCTGCATTATACGTATAGAACCTAAACAATCTTTAAAATCAGTATTACTGAAATTCAACCTACTCTGATGATCGAGATTTTCCACTTTAAACTGGTCTTGTAAAGAAATTGTGTTATCTATTGTCAATAATACGGTATTTCTGTGTCAGTTATTGCATCACACATTATCTTATGAAAAAAATAGAACAATTCGGGAACAACTTATCCAGTTAATCTCCACCTAACAATACCTTATCAAAATTCAATGATATGAAAGATCATCGATTGAACATTATTGTTATGATTAACTTCTAACTTAGCTGTTCCAAGAAAATCTAATTTGGTCATATTAAGTAAAGAAATTTGATTTGGATTTGGTTGAAACAGAGACAGTGCATTAAATTTGGCTAGAGTTGAAAAAGACATAACATCAATTGTGATCCCCGACTGAATTAAACTTTGAACTGTTTGATTACTAATCATAGGTTCGATTATCACAGAAACTGATGTTACTTCTTTATCTTGTGTCATTATCGATAAGCAATCATCACTGAAGACTGAAGTAGTATCTGGTGGTTCTTTACTAACTTCTTCCTCATTTTGCTGATAATTCATTTTTACCATTTTCTTATGTTTTTTGTTTAACCCGTCAGACATGCTCCCAATGCCTAATCTGTTGACAAAAAAAGCACTTCATATCCCTAGCGGACACTTTGAAATTATCCTGGGCCTTATCACAGCGATAGTAAGTTCTTTTAGATGACGAGCCTTCTTTGTAAGCAGAATATCAGTTTTCTTTCTGCATTTTTTATGTAGATTGTATTTTTAAAAAGTCTGGAGGAGAATTATATTTGGAATGAAAACATCTACCGTCGCGCTCAACTTGCTCTTCGATCTGGAAATTAGTATTGGCTTTCTGCAAAGTTAGTTTGGCATTTGCCAACAACTTTTCCTTGTGCTTTCAGCACTAATATCAATGACAATTTTATCCCTTAGCATATCGTCAGTTGGATCCCCAAATTTATATTTAACAGCCTGTTTCTTTAATTGTATTATGAAATCCTTTGAAGCTGTTTGTCTCATTGAATGGAACCGAAACATTTCTACTATGACACTAATTTTAGATTCATAATGTTCTTGTAACATAGTAGTGATTGTTTTTAAAGGTTGGTTTTTAACTAATATTAATCGATAAGTCCATTTAAGTTGAGTTAGAAAATAGTGACGTAGAAAATACTACCTACACAAAAGAAAAATGCAAATACTTAAAAAAAAAAAAACAGAAAATTAAAAGAGGAAATTATGATTTTCGAAGAAAAAATAAAACTTGATAAGGATGCATTTGATGAAGCATTGAAACAGAAGCAAATGGAAATTGAGGGTTACCTGAAAGTTATTAAAGAACTTTCGGAGAAAATATCAAATCTGGAAAAAATTAGTTACTCATTAACTAAGTATGAACCTCCACAACCTGATGCTTCAAAAAAACTGAATTATTTTAAGAAAAATCTTCCAGATATTACTCTAGTAGCTGACAGTCATGGTCGTAATATAGCGAAATTGGTAGCTACAAAGTCGAGATTTAGTGCCATAGAATTGATTAAACCGGGAGCTAGAGTTCAAGATATCTTCAAAAATATTCATTATAATTCCAGTGAAACGCAATCGAAATACTTTGTTTTGATCCTAGGTTCTAATGATATAAGTAAAAATGAATTAGAAAATTTTTCAATATAATTGCACAATTCTTAAATAAGTCCTCACATAAGAAAATAATAATTTGTACCATCCCACATAGGTTTGATCTGTACAATTGGTCCATTATAAATATAGAAATAAAAAAAAACGAAAAGTTAAAGGAATTGGTGAAACTGTTCTCTAAGGTAAGTGTACTTGATATAAACCAATTTGGTAGAAGATTTTTCACCTATCATGGACAACATCTAAATGTCTTAGGTAAAAGGATGTTGGTTGATAAATTGCTTGACATTTTGTTCGATTTAGAAAAGAAACACTCAGGAATAAAAAAAATCCGCAGTATCTTTACCATGCAGAGGGTTGGGAAACTAGCTGGTAATTTTGCTGTTTTACAACAGTAAACAAATTCAAGCAATTCTAATTTGAGAACTCAGCAGATGTTAGGAAAACAAAATTCAGATTTGGTCATCCGAAACATTGAAATTAAAATTTCAAATATTACCTTTTCCAATAAATGGAATATTGAATATGTAAGTAAACATTTAAGGAATACTAAATTTAAAAATAATCCAAAAATGGGTATAAATAATACATTTACAATTTAACATTTCAATATGCAGTCTTTACGAAATAAACTTGGTGAATTGGAGATTTTACTTTACGATTTACCTTGTGATATGGTTTGTCCGAATGAACATTGGTTAAAATGTGATGAAATAAATTTATATACACCGGAAAACTACGAGAACAGCCTTCTGTAGGAATGACAATGGTTATGGTGGTGTGGTAATTTATATACGAAAAGATTGTAATTTGGTATACGAGAAAATAGACCTTGCTAAACTTAGTTCGTCTTCCACTTTTGAAGTTGTGGGCATTAAAATGCTAAAAATAAAAATAATTCTAATTTCATTGTACAGAACTCCTAGCTCAGATACGAATGTCTTCTTGAATTATATGGAAGCTCTCTGTGAGACACTAAATAAATTTAAAGATTATAAATTGATAATTGTTGGTGAAATTAATATAAATGTCTTAAAAAACAATAATGCTGTTGTAACTTAAAAACATGTTGATTCTCACTTGAAGGGAGTACAAAATGGATCTCGTAACGAGAGATCAAGCATGCCTGGATAATGTAATAACGAATATTTCAAATAATTATATAACGTGTGGCACTGTTCTACCGAAATTGTCTGACCATTCTGGTGTCTGGGTTATATTTGTAGCAGTTACTGAACTTACTCCGGTAGATGATATATATTCCAAAAAAACAATACCGTCCTTTAATGGATTTAATTTAGAAGCTTTACATCAGTACTTGAGCTCTATTGATTTTAATGAGATTCTAAAGTTTCCTCTACATATTAGTCAAGCAAATATCCTTGAATCTATGTGGGATAGGCTTTTGGAGATTGTAAAGTACGCTATATCTCTCTGCTGTCCTGTAAAATCTAAGTCTATGGTTATGTAATCTGGGATGAAAAACAAATATCCCTGGTACACATCTGAATTGAAACGAATAAAGAGTTTATTATACTTACTCTATGGTAAAATTAAAAGAGGTAATAGAAATTTAGAAAACAAATATACAATTCTTAAACATTTTACAGAGTAGAAATAAATAAGGCCAAAAGAAATTATAATGACATCTTCATTGAAAACTCCTCTAATAAAATTAAAGCAGCGTGGAAGGTAATAAATAAAAATGCAGGTAGGAATAGGCATGATGAAGCGATTGATATAACTCCGGATGAATTTAGTAACTTTTTCGCTCATGTTACCTCAGATCCTAATCTAGGGAAACTTGATAATTCTTTGGATCTTTTACCACTTATCAATGAAGATAAGGCTAAGGAAAACTCAAATACTTTTGAAATATCTTCTACAACTCCGTCAGATATTATATTAACTGCAATGAAATTGAAAAACAAGAAAAGTTAAGACATTTATGGAATTTCGACTGTATTATTAAAACATATTATTGATATAATTGCCCTCCCTCTTTCAAACCTTATTAATTTTTCGCTGAGTGTAGGCAAATATACTAGATGCTTGAAAAAAGCAATTATAGTCCCAATTTATAAAAAGGTGGATAAACATAATTCAAACAATTACCGTCCAACAGCGATCCTTGCGATTATATCTAAAATCTTTGAACATATAATTTTAAAAGACATGTTAGCATTTACTGATTCACAAACAAAAATTTCATGCTGCTCAATTTGGTTTTAAAAAAGGATTATCTACAATTGATGCTGTAGAAAATATAGTGAAAAAAAAATCATGATAATTTTAATAAGAGGTTTATTACTACTATAACAGTAATCGATTTAAGCAACTATAACTTTGATTCTATATGTCACAGAATTCTTTTAAATAAACTTTTACGTTTTGGAATTATTCATAATGAGTATAACCTTTTGGCATCATTTCTTGACGAACGTGAGCAGATAGTCAAAATAAAAAACAAATTTCCAAATCCAACTAGAGTAACTAAAGGTGTTCCACAGGGCTCGATTTTGGGCCCGTGTTTGTTCTTAATATATGTAAATAACTTCCCGCCATTCATTGAAGATTTATCAAGTTCTGTGTTGTATGTCGATGATACAACCTTAAGTACAAGCAGCAGAGATATCGATACCGCTCTTAATTTAACAGAAATTAGCTTAAATAAAGCAATATCGTGATTTACCAGAAACGATCTCATACTAAATAAGGAAAAAACATAAAATCTTATGTTCTTTGAACGAGAGAGTACTAAAAACTAATGTAACAAAATCTGTTAAAATTATAGGTATTCATATAGACCAGAAGTTAACATGGGATGTGCATACTAGTCATTTATCAAGGACTCTAGCCAAAAATTTGTATGTTTTGAAAAGTTTAAAGAATTCAATTCCCGGAAAATATTGAACAATGGTCTACTTTGCGTTAATACCTTCGCACATTTCATACGGAACCCTCTTTTGGGGAAACTCATATGGTGCAAAAGAAATATTTATTTGGCAAAAAAAAAAAAATCTATTAGATGTCTTAACGGATAGAAAAATTCTGACTCATGTAAATCGGCTTTTCAAGAGTTAGGCATAATGACATTGCCTTGTATTTATGCACTCCAATGTTTGCTTTATATTAAAAGTAATAAGGATTTGGACACTCTATCTGAAAGAGACAATAATTGTCGTACGAGATATGGTCAAAACATTTGTCCTCCTTATTCTCGTTTAAACATTACACAAAAAAGTTATTTAACTATTGGAATAAAACTGTTCAATATTTTACCTGTACATTTGAAGAAACTAAGTTTGAAATCTTTTACATCACATCTAAAACAGTGTTTTATACAGTGTAGTGCTTATAATATTGATGAATTGGTGGACGTTATAAAGAAAATGTGAAATTTGTAATTGGATGTTTGATGTGTTTATCTGTATGTACACCGGCTTAAATTTGCCTACGGTATATTTTATAAATTGTATCCATTAAAGGAATTTTAGCATGTTTATGTATGTTTATCATGATTGTGATTATTTATCTACATTGATTGTAGCAATATGATCTATATGTATTCAAGTGCTGTATCGGATTTTTTATATACTATGATTGTATTCTTAATTTATATTGTAAAACGCTTGTTACCATATTGTAAATGATTATGACAAAAATTAATAGCAAATGTATTGCTCGATAATTGAATAAAATAATTGAATTGAATCGAATTAACTAACTCCGTGCAAACAAATCCCTCAAAAGACTGTATAAATCGTGTCCATGGAGGAAATGAACAATATCACTTTTTTTTCTTTTCTGGTATGTTCCACTTCAATTGTTCCAAATAAATCATAATGTTCACAGTATCTACATCGAATTTCTCAAAATGTTGTTGCGCAGAGACACTCAACGCTGCCGTTGACTGTGCCATATCTGCTGTAATTCGTTGTGTAGTCATGATTAATCAGAAAATCTACACAAAGTAACTAAATCTGAATATCTTACGTATGAGTATTCGTAACTTTTGTTTACCGAATAGCTTGTTATATTGAATAACCAAATACGGTAGAAGACAATAAATATCCTTGCATACAATTATTAACGTACTCGTATTATTCGCCACTCCTAGTAGCATCACAGATTAACAACCCATCGAGAGAATAGGTTCACAACATCGAGTACAATTTACGCAATTCTGTACAATCCCACAAATAACATATTTCATAGCATGCATATATTTAAGATAAATATTTATCTATATCAGTAGTTTCTGCATTCCGCGACTTTTACTTCAACTATTTCGTAAGATTTGTTTAATTACGCATTTATATTCAAAGCAACTACCGTATTTGCTAGCGTATAAGACGCACTTTTTTCCGTCTAAAATTGTCCTAAAAAAGAGGGTATGTCTTATAAGCTGGTCCTTCCTATACTCCGGAAAATACAAACAACTATCGGCAATATTGTGTAGGCACATTGACACTACTGTTGAATTTGACCGCCGTCTCTACTTCCGTTACATTTCTTTTTCAATTTTGAATGTAGGTTCTAAGATATTGCTAATGTAAAACTGTCTTCAAAACTGCCGAAATTAATGGAATTTTAACGTGCATGATATTTTCTACCGAAAATCGCCGGTGCGTCCTATACGCCGGCAAATACAGTAAATTCTGTAATCCACGACAATCAGAAACTTTACATTTAATAATGTCAACATAGAAAGTATATTTTAAAACAAGCACGCATCAGAATATCTCCAAATCAAAATGCGCATAGTTGCCAGACAATAAACCAATTGTAAGTCCATACATCAAATCCATACCACAGCACATTCTGCACTACTTGCTTTAGCTACATCTTCACTTTTTGTGACGTGTGATTTGTTTCATAGCGGACTTCTGTGTTTGTGAAGGATATATATAGATTTAAAATCCGTTTATTCATGTTCTGCTAATTCAAATTGAATTGAAATTTATTTAGGACATTTAGGCAACTTTTGCTCAAGCCGAATGTTTGATTAAGTGAAATTGTGGGAATCATAAAATTCTTTGGTAAATGAGCATGAGTGTATGTGCGAAAACAAAGTTTTTGATTGAAAGCAAAACACGAATAAGTTTATTTCCTTCTTTACACTACCTTTCAAGTGCATTTTTCTTTCTAGCTTTCATTTACGAGAACAACCTTTTTTGCCAGACTGTGTAAGAGTTTGCTAGAAGGTTTCGATGGAAGAGAACTTCAACTAACTCATGTAAAACTTTCAGGGCAAGTTGTAAGACCATGTTGACGACTCAAGGACAAGTTAGTATTACCATAAGAACTCTCACATGTCACGACTGCTTGTAGCTGTGACATCTCTAGTTTCATTTTGGAGCAGTGATGTGACCGGAATAACTCGCATATTCTTCGTGAAACGAGATCCATACTCAACTCTCCCAACTAAAATGTTCATAACAGTACCGGTACTTAAACTGCTTTTTCATTACTTGTATATTTACACTTGTAATAGAATTATTAATGATTATATAGTTTGACACTTAAACCAATGTTATTATAGGTCTTTTCTATTTCCTTTTTGCTAAAGAAATAGTATAAAGATCTACGTTAGATATGTCTTCGCGAGTCGGTTTGAGGTTCATAATAGCTAATTTTAAAGCGCTGGAAAACTATATGAACTGAACTAGGTTGTAAAATTGTTCCTAATAACTGTAAAGCTATTTAATGTAGTTAGTATGAATTTATTCTGATTCTAGGTTAAGTAGTTCGTAAGGACAGTAATAATTTATCTGGTAACTAAATTTATATTAGAAGTTTGCTATAAATGGTAATGTGAACAATTAAATCTTTTGAATGAGATAGTAGACGCTATTTTCTAGTTGGAATTGCTGATCTTGGGTCCCTTTGTCACTCACTTGTACAATTCTGCGCAGTTGTGTTCGTCGACCGAAAAAATAGAGGATTTTCACCGAATACCTCGCTAATAGTGTGGACTCGGCGTTGGTCTTCCGTTGACGAGGTTGCCGTTTCCAATCCTGGAAATAGATATTTGCGGATTTTAACAACATTGCACTCGTATTATCGAGACGGACCAAAGTTCCATTCAATGAATGGTAACCTAGGGCCACATTTCAGCCAAAGTTTGGAATAAATAACAATGTTTACAAGTATAGAGTTCCACGTACAAGAATTACAAATTTCACACACAAAGCATTTTGTATATCAGGGCGCTTCAAACAATGTACTGTTTGGTCGAGTTGTACAATGTTCCAAATTTTATAAAGATGTACTAATATATATAAGCGATAATACAGGGTAACCAAAAAGTTTTTGACGTCCCATTCATCATGCTCTCACAGAGAGGAAATGAAATGACGCACGTGTCTGGCAAGCGATCGGGAGTGAGTCTGACAATCGACCTTCAGTAATACAGGCACAGTGCACACACACACAGCAGCCATAACTCGCTCAGTGTAAAGGAGAAATCGAAGCAGCTTGTTCGCGTGTGTTTTTTGTATGACTTTAAAGTGGGCCTGTCAACTGCCGCATCAAGTCGCTGTAGATGCCAGGCAGATGGTGAGAATACCGTGAACGAACGCACCGCCAGGCATTGGTTCCAGAAATTCCGTTCGGGAGATGTGAGCTTTGCAGATGAACCTCGCATTGGACGACCACATGTGTTGGATGACGAGGCCCTGAAAGCAGCCATCGAGGAGAACAATGGTCTAACGTGTGATGAAGTTGCAGAAAGGTTCCATCTTTCCGCTGAAACAGTCAGACTGCACCTGCATAGGATAGGGAAATCATACAGGTTAAGCAAGTGGGTACCCCACACATTGCCGGCAGCCAACAAGGAATAACGAGTGACAGCATGTTTGTCCTTGCTCACTCGGCACCTGAATACACCCATATTTGCTCACTTGCTCACTAGTGACGAAAAGTGGGTCCTCTATGACACTCCGAAGCGTATCAGACATTGGTTGTCACCATGTCATCCTGTTCCGCACACCTCAAGACCACCTCTGCACCCACGAAAGGTTATGCTCTCTGTATGGTAGGCTTGTCGCCAAGTGATACATTACGAGCTCCTTCCACCTGGTCAGACCATCACTGCTGACCTCTAGTCACAGCAGTTGCAAAGGTGCACCATGCATTGCGGCAGAAGGAGCCGGCATTGGTGAATCACAATCGCTGTTCCTCAACGATAATGTCAAGCCACATGTGGCAAAGAGGACCCAGAAGATCGATCCATCAGCAACTTGGCTGGGAGACACTGTGCCATGCACCATATTCACCGAACCTTGCGGCAACAGACTAGCACATGATTCATTCCCTCGACAACCACCTCCGTGGGAGATACTTCGCGAATGAGGGAGACCTGCGGAACGCACTCACGGACTTCTTCGCCTCCAACACCGCAGACTTTTATCACCAAGGTATTGTGCAGCTGCAGGAACGTTGGCAAATGTGTTGGATGCTGATGGACCATACTTCGAAGCCAAAAGGTACGTACCTTCCACTGTATTTCTCTTTGTTTATCACTGTTCTAGAATGGCAAAAACATTTTTGGTTACCTTGTATCAGAAGATGCTTCGTTCGTGTTTATGATAATCTTAAGCAGAACTCAAATTTATTACATTTTCCCAGTAGTAACTCTATAATCCGCACAACTGATCACGATCTAAGTAAATTGTAATCTAATATGTTTATACGTTTTCAGCAAGTGCTTCTGTATCTAAAAAATGTTCATCTACAACTGGAATTTACCATAGTCTAAAGTAATATTTGCATTTTATTAAACTATGTTGACCTCAGAAACGAAAGATTTATGTCAAGTCAGTTTCACAATATATTTAATGTGCTGCATTTTTATTACGATAAGATTTTGATATAGAGAAGGATCTTTTTCGACGAAGCAAACAAATTTCTTAAAGTAGTTCGAATATAGTACCATTTCTATAAATGCACTTGCTGCCTATGGGAGTATGTAAGGTAACATTAAAGTGTATATTAAAATTAAATGATCTCTTAAATATGTAGAGTAATATTAGAACTATACGCAAGTTCCAAACTAAGATTATAAAACATTTAATCATTTTTCTACGTGATTATCACAACAAATCTTTTTATATGTATTTGTTTAAAATTTGATTACTTCTCATCCGTTATAAGTTTCAAGACTTTCAAAAATTATTTATGAATATCTATTTATCAAGAGCTAGCAGTAAACGTTCATAAAAGTGGGCTTACTAATAATCATAAATGTATTTCGAATGATTACTATTACAAGTGGAAAAAACATTCATTATCAGAAATGCTTACGAGTTGCTAAACAGAATCTTCGACTCTAGTTTCTTCCAAATTTCTGTTCCTTCCTTCCTTGCCAGTAACCTATTAATATGCAAGCTTCGTCGTCTTAGCTCTAACTAGATAACAGTTTCTCTAATCCAGAGGGAAGAAAAGCTACATGCGACTCAACGTTCCTTGACACAAAGTATTTTCAATTTCCAAGTGTTTTGCTAATATACTTAGGCCAGATTGCAACATAAAGGGGCTTCTGCGAGCGTGAGAGACATACAGTTGAAAGCTACTACAAACATTGAACTTTCAGGCATTACATTGCTGAAAAAGGAATACCAGTTGTAGACGAACGTTTGTTGGAAATATTGAGCAATAGCATTTGGTCTTTTAAAACCCCGTTAAAACAATATTTATAACGAAATATGAATGAACATAGCAGCCACAGCTCTAAACTTTTCACGTGTTAATTATCCCTACTCATCGAAATATTCCTGCAAGTAACTTATGTATTTTATGTTCTTATTATGGCGAAATTATTGTATTTTAGGGTCTGAGAAGCATTACCAATTTTTTCTATGCTCACTTAGTCTCGCTTTCATAGTTAGGTACTCCAGCTGGTGCTTGTGAACTACTTCGTGAAGTCAGTAGTAATCGTCTCAAGACTGTGCGACACGATTGCATAGTGGTTACTTGCAACTTCCTTGGCGAAGCACACTATCTTCGCGAAGCAGCTTCAGTGATTCTTGGCAAAAGAAATGGTTTTAAGCCATAAAAGAATTAATGATTTTACCAGGGCTGCCAGCCAAACCTTATTCACACGCGACCGGAAACTAAATTAATATATTTTAGCCAGAATGATATGTAATTAAGCGAAAATGTTTGTCATGTAAAAACAAAAAACAAAAATAAACAGGTAAGAGAGATTGCAGTTCAAATAAATTTGTCAGAAAATCTTACAAAATTACACAATAGTTGGTCTTCAAGGACTAAAATGAATAAATAGGTTCCAAGAATAGTGATGCCTGCAAGCTAGACATTCTGTAATATGCATTATGGTGCAGTTCATGGTAGCCAGCTATTGAGCCATGTGTACGTTGTGTACCACTAAATTCGTAGCAGCTATTTCACACTGCCAGTTCTATAAAGATCTTGCGATGACTAGCCACCCAAAATAAGTCAGGGAAGACATATTTTAATAATTACTTACATAAATACGGCCACCACTTAATCAACATATTCGAAGATTGCTCCATACAGAGGAATGCTAATGGTATCACTCACTTCGTGTTACGAATGCCTCGTATTTTGCCATAAAATTCACAGACATAATGTTGAGTAGGGCAAGACAGGTTAGGGAAAGTCAGATTAGATTCCTTTTTTCATTATACACAATGCACATGGTGTTTAATACTCGTTCAATGTGACGCCCCAACGCGGATGAAGCTAAATATTTGCAAGGACCTTCTACTCGTATATCATACCTTTTTGGCTCAAAGGTTTCCTTATATGTAGGTTTCACACACTTGCAAACATTACATTTCTTGCATGGAACGTAAACGCCATAAATAAATTCAAATTCATTACATTTTTCCTATAATGTTTACCTTTCTCGGCTACCGTAAACAGCATTTTACCACATACAATGTATTAAGTATTTAATTCTTGGTTCATAATAGCTAGACCCTACATAACATTTCTCAAGTAAAATAACTTGCAAAATCCTGAATGGGGATTCCGATCCCGAATTGACAAATAGGAAAGTTATTAAACTGTGGCGTAAGTCATGGGAGCAGTTTAGTTTGATATTGGTTAAGACAGTTTTTTTAGATGGGAAATGTAGTATTTTTTATATTTTTTTGTGAAAGTATCTTACTAAACCATACAGGGTTTCTGGTAGTCAGAGATGTGAAAGGATCATTTGACTTTGTTGATGTCATATTGTAAAGAAATACATTGAAAATGAAAGCTAGCACTAAATTCTTACGCTATAAAGCATAACAACGCTCAATATATTAACAAATAGGCGGTAATAATTTTGAGAAAATAACTATGTCTTATGTGGGTCGTAAAATTAAGGTTTCCTGGACATATCTTTGGCAAAAATATAGAAGTAAACATATGCTATCATGTTATGTCATTATTGTGATCCGGTATAATTATCTAATTTTAAATGGCAGTAACTCAGAAAATGACTGTGGAGCAACGAATATTGCAATGGAAGACACATAAACGGTACACAAAAATGTCACCATATTTCTCGAAGTGCAGTGGGAGACGGTAACTCCAGTCCAAGCCATTTCTCCAACGCCGAACTTCATATCTTTGGTATGAATTGTTCATGTTCATAAGTGCTTGCATCAAATGATTGTGGCCGAAAACCATTTAGTCTGCTTAGTCCGAAGGGTGGTGCAATAGTAGTTATCAAACTGAATTGATTTTGTAACCTTTAGGAATCTCAAACTCATGCCGACTGGTGACATGGTACTCGCTATTCCTAATATCTCAACTACTAATTGTGCACATACTCTAAAAATGCGAACAAGAAATATTCTGACTGGAAATATTTCGATCTAAGGAACTGTGGGTTATCATTTCTTTACCCCCACACCAAACTAAGTTTATTTTATTGGTATGAATGATTTATTTTTAAGAACGTAAATCATACTTGCTGGCGGCGCTGTAATCGAATTTTAAAACTATAAAAAAATTTACCTTCCAAATGCACACATTATATATACATTACTTTTATAATGCGTTTTTCTTATATATTTCAAAATACTTCTCATATATACTAGGCATAGTGATGCAAGATAATGGGAAAATAACATTAATCCTATTCGATAGCAGTAAAAGAAGCAAGCTCAGTATATAAAAAATAACTGGAAATTGAGATAAGTAACCTATTACTAAGGTTTTCCGTTGCGTGGTGGTCAACGAGCTCGCTGTCTACACTAAAGATTGTGGGTTTGATTCCCACAAGTACCGTGTTTCTTTACTTTTTTTTTACTTGAAGGAATACTTTAACATATTTAGAAAATCACATTTTCTCGTCACCCGTAACTTACCATCTTATTTGTACTCGCAGTGAACTATATTACTTGATGTAAATTAACGAATTTAAACTCTATAATGCAGTTCATTCTATTTCGCAGTAGATATTTAAAAAATAGCTCAAACTGGTAAGATAAGAAAAAATGAATTTTATGGACGGTCACAGCACTGCAATCCAAAATATTACTGTTCAGCTCGTGTCTCAGTAGACCTACTTCCATTATGCACTAGGGACAAAGTTAGACTCATGATTCAACAGACTCAAAGTAATATTTATTATAATCAGGACTTCATATTCAATTCTTACCAAAATGATCATTTCTAGTTCCTGCGTTTCCCATAAGACATTTAAGACGTATCAAAACACTTAAATCAATCCATATTTGGCAATTAATTCTTAAAACATTCGTTTAGAAGTATTACCATCTTAATTCTACCATTATCCATAATACAATAAGGTCAATAACTGTTTTCATAGAAAAACAACAGTAAATTGCATTTTCCAAGCCTTTATACCCTTTGTTTTATAAAGTTTTCTAGTTTGTTTTATGTACTTCAAGTTAGTTCATTTTTACTTCTATCAACTGGATCAAAATATTTCCATTCACGAATCTTTTGGGCTAAGATAAATAAATTTATAGGTTACTTTTTTGTGGCACGCACAGAGTATGAGAGTACATCAGAGTACAAAATATCAGGTTGCAACTTACTTTTTCATATAAAATAGGTGGTCTCCTACTAAAGAATCCTCAAATACAAGGCCATACTTTGCGGTTAAGTCGAATACTTCAAATATTGTATAAATATTACAATAAGTTTTCCTTTGGAATGTATGAAATTGCATTATCTCAAATCAGGCTTTTCTCCAGGATCTTGTATTTAGGGGGACATTTTCAGGGGGTGTAAGCAATATATTCAATTTCGGGAAGGAATTTCAGATAGAATCGCAAGGGTAATAGTAAAGATAAACAACATATACAGTATGGAAATTATACAGGTGTATCCTCCAAAAGCCTCACATCCGGAGAAGGAAATCAAATATCTATACGAGGAGACACAGAAGATTTTGGATAGTAGCAAATCGCATTACAAAATTGTAATGGCAGACTTCAATGCGAAAGTAGGAACCAAGCAGAGCAGTGACATGAAAGTTGGAAACTTTGGATTTGGTAAAATAAACAAGAGAGGAGAGAAGTTTGTGGAATTCTCAGAAGCCAAAAGACTGTTCATTTCCAATACAATCAAGAAACCGCCCCAGAGGAAGTGGACATGAAGAGGGACCCAGTGGACCAAACGGGACCAAAAACGAAATAGACTACGTTCTATCGAATAACAGGGAAATCCTGCAAGACGTGTCTGTTCTGAACAGTTTCAAAGTCTCGAGTGAGATGGTGAGATGTAAGCTGTAACTAAATACTAGACTTGAGAGAAAGAAGCTTATCAGAGGAAAACCTCCAGTTTTAGATCTCGAAATTCTAGGGAAACACAGAGACATTCGAGATAGAACTAAGCAACAGACTCAGCTCCTGTTAGAGGATGAAGAGATCAATAGCAGAAATAAAATACTGACTGAGATAATAAGAGAGACAGCCAAGGAAATAGCAGGCACCAGAAAAGAAAAGAGAACAAAATCTCAGAAGAAACTAAACTCTTGATGAAGAAAAGAAGGGAAATGAAAGAAGAGGAAAATTGCATAAAGAGGATTGAGTAAATATAACTAAGTAAAACCGTAAGGAAAAAAAATAAGAGGTTGCATGAAGATCTAATGTAAATCTTGTTAGAAATACAATCGAGGAAAACAAGAGAATGAAAAAAGCAAAACAGCAGCTCATGATAGGAAAAATAAAAAAAAATAATTGCAGTTCAAAGACCAGACTGGACCGTAACACTAAATAAGGAAGAAATTATAAACATATTTGAAATTTTCTACACAGAATTGTACTACTCCGAAAAAGAACTAGGAAAAGAAGACTCAGAAGAAAATGATGTAGATGTCCCAGACGTAATGAAAATAACAAGTGGATAAACTACTTCGAGAGATGAAGAACGGAAAGAATCGTCTGGAGAAGACGGACTCACAGCAGAAATGTTTAAATAGGGAGGTGGAAAGATGACAGAGGAACTTGCTAAATTATTCTCGATGTGCCTGAGGAAGAGAGAAATACCCAGAAGTTGGAATAATGCTGTTATCATTTTGTTGTACAAGAAATAGGACAAAGAACGCGTCGAAAACTCCAGTCCACTTAGTTTACTATAAGTTCTATACAAAATGTTCACCAAAGTTATTTGGATCGTATTGAAAGAACTTAGATTTTAACCAGGGAAGGGAACAAGCCGGCTTTCGTCGTGGATTTAACACAATGGACCACATACAAACATTGAATGAAATTAGGGAAAGGGCTAATGAATATGAACTTCCACTATGTTTGGGATTCATAGATTTTGAAAAAGCTATCGATTCAGTCTCCTTGGCAGCAGTACTTAAATCACTTGGATATCAACGCATCGAAAGTGCATACATTAAGTTACTGCGATACATTTACTCGACTGCCACATCCGTCATTAGACTACATCAAGAAAGTGAAAAGTTTAAAGTTGGAAAGGGGATATGGCAAGAATATTCAATCTCTCCAAAACTGTTTTGTGCGGTCCTAGAGAGAGTGTTCCAACATTTTAACTGGGATGAAGTTGGAATAAAAATTAATGGGGAATATCTTTATCATCTACGGTTCGAAAGTGGATGTTTGTTTTAAGTGCAGAGGAACTACAAACCAGAATGAAAGAACTAAGTAATGAGAGTTCGAAAATAGGTTTTAAAATGAATTTAAGTAAAACAAAAGTAATGTACAATCAATATGCTGCCAAGAAGCAAATACAGATTAGCGGAGAGACAATAGGCATAGTTGATGAACATGTTTACCCAGCTCAAACATCGAATACAAAGTTGACTGATGAAATAAATAGGAGATGTAAAATGGTGTGGAGTTCGTTTGGAAGACTACACTTTATTTTCAAAAACAAACCACCAATGTGTCTGAAGCGTAAATTTTATAATCAAGGTGTCTTACCTGTGATGATGTACGGCTGCGAAACTTGGACATTGAATTCGCAAACGACACAAAGATTTAGAGTCACACAAAGAGCAATGGAGAGATGTATGCTAGGAATAACCAGGAGGGACAGGAATAGAAATGAATAGATTCGTGCACACACAAAGGTAGAGGATGTAATAAAGATTTCGAAGAAGATGAAGTGGAGATGGGCCGGTCACATAGCTAGATGAACAGATCAAGGGTGGACGACAAATGTACTACATTGGATTCCTAGAGAAAAGAAACGAACGAGATGACGTCCAAATGTAGGTGGGTAGATGAAATCAAGCGTTCTTCAGGAGCTACATGGATGAGGATAACAGCAGATCGAGATATGTGGCTAAATATAATCATATTCAGCGATTTTCTATCCACTGCTGGATGAAGGCCTCCCCCTTTTCTTTCCACATATCTGGACCTTAATTTAAGGAAGAGGTAATGCACAATTACACCATATATGATAAAAAAAAAGCAGAACAAGCATCGACTTATATAGAACGGTTGCCGAAACGGAAGGTTCGGGGTTCAAATCGAGAGACAGTTATCAAGCAAGTCCAATTTGTGATTCATACAGGGCTGAATATATTTATATAGTTTGAATAGTAGGACTGTGTATATTGAGTATAGAACGACTCCTTTATTTATTTAACATAATATCTAACAATTTTTACAGTTTATGTTGTTTGATATGATTAGTTGAATTGTCCGTCTTCAAATGTAATGTTTATTCGATACTTTAATGAAGTGAGGTTCCAATTATAGAAATATATGCTTGTTGTATAGAGTTTAATTACTCTAAAGTCGTTAATACCTTTTGATGTACAAAATATACTAATCGAAAGATTGCAATAACCTCTGTAAATACGCTACGAATATTAATTCTTAATCAGTACACTTCATAATAAATTAATATTATAGTACAAAAGTAATTGTGTTCGTTATACATATCAGAAAATCATATATGTTCTTATTAAATATTACTACATATATTTAAGGTATTACTGTATAATGTAAAAATGTGTCCCGTTATTTTATGGAAACATACTATATTTTTCATAACTTTTTGTAGGATTATTGTAAAAATTGGTCCGCTGTTTGGGGTTTAATTTATAAAATCATTGCTGGATTATTGTATTCGGGGATGTAGTTATTGTAATCTAAAAGAGAGGAAGCTAAGCGTGCGGTTAAACAAAAAAAGACCTGCCACTTTTTGGAGCGAATTGTTCTAGTATACTACTGATGATACAGTAGAACATAGGCTGACTCAATGTACCTGTGTAAGACTATTTGAAATAGTTATTTAACGATTTTTTGGAAGAATTACTAGACAGCCTTCTCAAGATCTACAATTACCTAGTTTAATTTTCTATCTCTAGTATGCTTATTATCCTCCAAAAAACCGTAAATTTTTAATTTGGTTAACTCCAACGCCATCGTATATTATCTTGGAATTAAGATATACAGAATCCGAAGCTTTATATGAAAACACTTTGTTATTAAGGTACTATAGTATTCCAAACAATTATAGAATCAAGCATTAAGGTTCTTATTAGTGTGCAATATGGTCAATAGAATAAAGAAGGAATTGTTAAGTGATTACAATGTATATGTCGCAGATGTTTTCTCGTTTGAATTTGTAAACTGTTGAAAAAAATAAAGAAAAATTTAAAAAGACGGTAAAAAAAAAAGCTGTAAGATACAGAACTTCAAACTCAACAACTCATCTTCAAATCTCGCTGCAGCCTTAATATTTTTTGTTTCCGAGTACCGAAATCAGCACCGTGTGTTGTGTTGATTTATCACAAAAAGTGGTGGTCATACTGGGACACCGAAAAGTGTTGAATAAACATAGCTATTTTTACTGTGTATTATGGGCTTTTAAACCGCTCTTCTGTAAAATAAAGGAAATGGATAAAGTACGTTATTTTCCTGTGGTCTCGTTTATAATGGATTTTTTAATATTTTACTTGAAATGAACAAAGCCGAAACAAAGAAAACAGAAAAAATATTGCATAGAAAATGCAGAGAGGAACGAAAGAGTCACACTATGAAAAATAGACAGGAAATGTCTTTGGAATAAAGTTTTGAAATCATATGCTGTATTTTCTTAATTTACAAAGAAACAGTTTAGAATAAAATACAGATAACTGTTTTAGATCCGCTTAAAAGTTTTACTTAGGAAACTATAATATAGAATAACAAAGAGTAATTACAGCTATACTATTTACCTGAGAAATTTGTCCCGAACGCTGGCAAATCGTTAGCACATAAAATGTGAACTTTCTCAACTATGAGCTTTACTTTCCAAAAATTCTATTTTGAAGAGTACAAGGAAAGAAGGGTAAATGACTATTTAGAAAAATGAGTTTGTACTCCTAACAAGCACTAACAATGATGATAGCTAACCGCTAAGAAAGTTTCATTCCAAAAGTGCAAATAATCCATAATAACTGGATTGTGTGTGTTGTGCAAAATTTTACCTTTTAAAACTGGACTAAAAATTAAAAACCAATTTTCTTACCTAAGGTATAGCAAAATCTCCACATCCAGCAAGATGCAAGTTACAAAAAGCAAGGTGCTTCTAAAGAAACACAAAGTTCCCATTCGGCTGTAACATGTTAGAAATCATATTTATACAAAGTGACTCATCAATTCGGGATACCACATGTAGAATTACAAATATCAGTCACCTTGGTCTCTATAGCCCAACTTAAGATGACCTAGCTTTCATAAAAGGAAATTTAATTTACTTGACTTTGAGGGGTAATTTTGAAAACCAAGCATACTTGAAAAGGTTTTTCGTATTTATTTTATAGTCTTTCATTTTGAATGTTACGAACTACCACCAGCTCACTTGGAACTTCTAGGTATAAAATCTAATGCATATTGCACCATTTCATAACAAAGGAAATTCGGGTTCCGGTCATCTTGATTTTCAGAATTCATATTTATTTTTAATGAGGAATCACACCTACTATTGTTTAGAGTCCCTAGATATGAATCGTAACGAAATCGGATGATTTATCATATTAAGACATTTGGGTTGGCGCCATATTGGGTTAAGGAATTCATGATTTTAGTTTCAGAATCAACTTTTGGAAATTTTAAATATGAAATTTGAGTCAAATCCAATATTTAAAATTAGTTGTTTCAAGTTACAAGAATCATGACTTTCAGATACGAATCCTTTTCTGTTCAGAATCAAACTTAGCGACATTTGGGGTTCCGAAATGAGTAATTTCATGAAAGTTAGAAGGAGTTTATGATTAGTATTTCGGGCAGCATCTGAAATCTTTAATTTCGGTATTCAATACTTTTACTTAAAAAATGAACTGAGCGACCGTTAGAATCCATATACATGCAACATCATTAAAATTGTACAGTTTTTTAAATTAAAAATGGAGCTCGTGCCATGTTGGATTTTCAGTTTAAGAATATATCTTAAATTTGGTAATTCATACGTTTTAACTTCAGAATCGATTTTAGCAACTTTTGAAGCCTCTTGATATGAAAATTAACTAAAATATTATTTTTAATTAAACGTTTCACGCTGATGCTATCTTCGATTTTTTAATATTGAATTTTGATTTCAGAATATAGCTTAGCAACCCTCGAAGCACCAAATATGACCTCCGGATTCCTCTATCTAGCTTTGTATTTGTTTCTGCTTCCTGAAGAAATATTAATGTCCGTAAAAGTCAGATTGTGTTGGCAATTTATTTTATCAAGTATACACTAATGTTGGTGATCGATTCGGCTTTAACCTTGCATTTTTGTTATATGCCTAGCAAATGATTATTTTGTCTTCTTCGGACTGAATTGAATCATACTTATAGCCTTTTTGTATATGGGTCATTTCATGTAAAATCAACACACTTTTCAACAAAATTCTATCTCGCCTTCTTATATTTCTATGATTTTTGGTTTATTGCTAGTAACCGTTAAGAATATTATTATTATTATTATTTCAGGTGTTTTTTTTACTCACTGGTTTTCGTTCTATGAAAGTTGAAAGGTCACAAAAAAGGTCACATTTTCCTTCATAAAATTTATTAATACTCTTCAATGGTTGGTGCTAGAGGGCTCGGAAAAGGTTAATTGTAAAGCTCTTGTTATAAGCTTGCATTTGATTTGACACTTGACAGCTGCACACAATTTTGTATCCCGAAAATTATAAAACTTGATTTTCTCTAAATCGGACATCTGGATATTTTTTAAATTATCTTATATATTGGTCATACATATAGGCTACAGCTACCATGAAAATTGTAATTTGGAAGGATAATTGGATGGTGAGATATAAAATATTTTCGTTATATGCCTGGAGAAGAAAGGGCACCAGCAGTCCACATTAAGATAAATTAAACCTTTGATGTCATTCCATATCAAATCGACCAATGGTCTGGAACTTGAAGTCTCGGAAATCCAAATCTTTTTGTACATAAGTAGTGTCCTTGATAAGGATAAAAAATACAAAATTTCATGCCTTTGTCACTTTTGGTTTTAGAGTTATAAATAGTTAAAAACAAAAAATGGACTGATTTCTGACGTGTTTTGAAACATTTAAAAGACCGTAACTCAAAAACTAGTTGTGCTATGCAGCTGCAACTTACACCGTTAGTTTCAGAATTTTAAGAGCTATAATTCGGTGTAATACTTGACTTTATTAGATCAATCTTTATATTTTTTAAAGAATAAAACAAAATTTGTTTTTTGAAAAACTCAAAACTGATTTTTTAAAAATATTTACCCTATGTTCAATGTGCTTTCGATTATAATGTATGTGCCAAATTTCATGATGGTATTTCAATGGGATCATGTTGAAAAAAAATCAAGTAGTAAATGTGGTAGGTTTATTAGTCTGTAGCTAAATAATATCAAACTAAAAATTCTTACCGCCTTTTTTTAACACAGAAATCAGTTTGGACTGACCACTTTTTACTAGTTTTGTTCTACAATATTTTTAATTTAAATTCTGTTTATGGTCTTTGGGCATCTAAGGATCAGGGCGGGATAGTGGAGGGGAAAGGATTTGGGACGGTGTCGGCCAGGGTACCTCGATCTTGAAACCGGGAACCGCATTGGTATCCTGGAAAATGAAACTGAGGATCCTTATCTGATACTTGGAACCGAGTACCCAGATCTGAATCCAGAAACCGGGTACCAGATTCCAAAATACGGGTACCCGGTTTCAAGAACCAGATCCGAGTCCTCAGTTTCTATTTTCAAGATACGAATCCGGGTTCCGGTTCTAATATTACGTGCCCGAACAGGATCCATGTGCTTATCCATATTATATACCAGTTCATCAGTTACACCAGATAAATATCGGGTTGAAACTTTGAACCTAAACTCTGACCAATTTCTTACTGCATCTTTTCCCAGCCTTCGACATAGAGACCATAAATAAATCAAATTCTTAATGTGGACCGTTAGTGCCTTTTCCTCCACAGGCATGTAACAAAAATATTTTGTACCTCATGATCCCATTACCGTCTCAAATTACAATTTTCCTGGTAGCTGTAGGGGGAGGTATGACCAACATATAAGATTTTTTTTTTTTTAATTCGAGACATCCAATTTTGAGAAAATTAAATTTTATAATTTTCAGGATACAAAATTGTGCGCAACCCTCTCAAGTGTCAAATAAACGAAAGCTTATTACAACAGCTTTAAAATGATCTCTCTAGCACCAATCATTGTAGATTAATCATAAATTTTGTAAAGAAAAGATATGACTTTTTAGTGATTTTTGAACTTTCATTGAACGAAAATCAGTGAGCCAAAAAATCTAATATATATATATATATATATATATATATATATATATA
>JAGDQP010006593.1:52544-71421 GCA_022664845.1 Lepisma saccharinum | reverse complement strand
AGCATCATATGGAGAATATCTTAGATAAATTAAGATCTTTTTCTTTCCAAACAAATGTGTGTGGTAAATGTAGAGATGAGTATGTTTTTTTCCAAACGCCCATCATACCTAACTTTGGAGAGTGTTTTTTTTCGTATTCGGTACCAGCGGCTGACTGTCATAACTTAGGTTTTCCCAGTGTTTTCCTCAGCCACACCAGGCATGTACCGGGATGGTACCTTCAATGTAGGACCTGACCAACTCCCTATCCTTTTTCACAAAACTTTATCTGTGAGTGATCCATAGTAGCCTAGAAGCTATAGATGCAAAGTCAACGAGTATACTATATACACTGTTGCTCGGTTAATCGGCATAATGCTTCCCAATGCCCTATGGATGGATCGAAATGGGGACCGAGATGGATCGAGTTGCTATAGCGATGGCTTAGCAATCGAAAGGTTCTAGTACGGTCATCTATCCGGACTAAGGTAACACCTGGCCATTTTCCTAACGACACAAACTATTTTTTATATTAATCCACAGAAAAAGAATAAACAAACACACACACTATGACAGTGTGTGTGTGTTGGAGAATTAATAGGACAACAATTGATAGAATGTGTGCAAAACTCTACGTCCACCCTCCCAATTTTGAATTTACTACCCCAATCCGAAAATCCTGGCAGAAACCCTGATTTCAAATTATTCCGAACCAGTATGTGTAATAAGCCCCACCGAATTTGCAGACTAACACCGCGCAAACAAACAATGTGTGTTAGACTTTTCATATTATCCTAGATGTATCTCAAAACTCTGGAGTTTCACTGGAAATCATAAGTATTTAATCTGACCACCAAGTTTAGTTTCCATTTTGCAACTTAATTAATTTCTGAAGCACCCTTTATATATTCGAATAACCCTGAAAAAAAATCATATCTCTCTTGCTGTTAGATTTGATTTGTGGGAACTGACATTTATATTGTGGGAACTGAACTTAATATTTTTACTACGTTTAAATTTCATATTTTTATCTGTACTTCTTCTTCTTCTCATCCCCCCTCTCTCGCTCTCTGTTTCTCTCGCTCTCTGTTTCTCTCGCTCTCTCTCTCTCTCTCTCTCTCTCTCTCTCTCTCTCTCTCTCATTTCTTTGCCTCTGTCTAACAGACATCCATCGGTTTCAATGTTTCATTGTATGTGTTTAAATTTCTCCCTCCATCAACTGATGTATATTCATTCGTCTCGCTTTTATTCTTCCATTTTATCGATAATAATACATGTCTTTTTTAAGAAAAAACGTGCTTATGATGTATGCTGATTTCAGTATGGGCGAGACGAAGGAAGGCGAAAGGGGGAGTCTGTTTACCAGACACGATTATGGGATTAGAATGTACAATTTTGGTTTCCTAGCTCCACTGCGTTCACTGCAGCATTTTTTTTATGCGAAGTGTACCATCCTGTTATATGTCTGGCGTGACTGAGGAAAACAATAGGAAAACCTAAGCCAGGACAGTCAGCCGCTGGTAGCGAACCGAGTTTCTCCCGATTAGGAAACCAACGTTGTACTAAGTAAGGTACGGTGCTCGGTAGAAAGCATACTCGTTTCGATGTTTATCACATGCACGCACACATAATGCCATACAAAACAACGTAAATAACAACATAATATCAGAAATCATAAAGGATAAAAATCGTGCATCGTGCCCTACTTTAAGAACGGATAGAAACATACCTTTTCTCTTTTCTTTCATGCATAACATTAGTGTGCTATGGAATTCGTTAAGAGAGAAATAAGAAAGAAATCATGGGTCTTAAAGTTCATTTTTGTTTCTCCATTTTCGGAAAAGATCTTTTCTATTTAACAATTTGAATTAAACTTTCAGTACACTTCAAGTGGTGGCCAACCTAAAATAAAAATAGTGTTAGGTTTCCTATTTTAGTGTTTGAAATGGGACTCTCGTAATTTTTTTTTTCGTTATTTGCTACACACTAAAAGAAGTCATAATGTTTTTTTTTTCAGAACCCAGGACATCTGATAATGTTTTCTGTTAAAGAAATTAAAATTTCAACCATTGCTCGTACACGCACACACTCTCAGAATCGCACATCTCCCGCTCTACGTTAGTTGGGTGGCCTATCTTGTAGGCTTACAGAAAAATTGTGCATAACAAAGTCATGTTAAAGTCATTGTATTGGTCATGATAGTACATATACGTGTCCTACCGGTAGCACAATAACGTACTACAAGTCGACTGGTAGTATAGCTATATGTTGTGAAAATAAAGTTTTTTTTTTATTTTTAGTGTTTGTTGTTTTATTTTCAACATTCACTTATGCGTTCTACAATGAACAGGCTTTCAACACTGATAACGAAAGAACGTTGACGTCACGTTGCACTATTCAGGTGTTAGTATCAACTTCTGTATGCCTGCTAAATGCAAATTTAATTTCGTCCTGCTACCAGTACGCGAAACAATTCATTTTCACAATTCCTGTACGTACTACTCTTAGGACACAATGCCCTTCTGGTAGGACACTTTGATGTTCATTATTGAAAAGAGGTGATAAAATTACCAACCTCACTTAATGCATTTTCAACGGCCCATATAGAGCAAAACAAAATCTATATCATGCATAGACTGATAATGGAAATATTCAGCCAGAGGTCTCTGAGTTGAGCACAACAAATGAATCTATATTCTGGAAAGGCTTTACACTCTTTTTAAAAACAATCTTGAATTTGTGCAGATTTCATGTTTACTAAGGTAAAAGAAGGTCATTTTCTAATCAGCCCTAGGGTTCTTCCTTGGTTAGTAACCAATAAATAAGATTATGTTAGACCAAATAAAATTCACAAACTTCTTAATACTTGGGCACAAGAATATCATATGTACACATTAGGGTGGGGCAAAAAAATCAACTTATACAAATTTAATGAAGATCACTGCTCTTGCATGTGCTAAGCACATTTTTAATAAAATTCCTAAGAAAATCGCCCTTCTAAGGGTCGCAACTGGGAATTGAGGCATGATTTTATAATTTTGTGACTTTTGGATTTCTCGCTAGATGGCAGCAACAAAAATCTTTGTAGTTTTATGATACAAAGATGAGGCGTGTAGCTGCGGAATTTTTGTTGGTACACACTTTAATTATAATTTTTCCTTTTTCATTTCTCTTTTGTTTTGCATAAAACTTAATTTATGTTCAATGCAGTATTAACGCAGATTTATCCCGACACTCGCAACAATATTTTGACCAAACCTTGTTTTAATATTTATAATATTTTCCTATCAAATATAAGGAGATTTTAAAATCGTAAAACAGCCTATCTGACTGACGTGACTATGGCTTCAACATCAACTTCATCAAAGGGGCCAGTAACCCGATCGGTTTCTGACCACTCTTTATTTGGTCAGCCTGAAGTATTTTCTGGAAGACAACTAACAACGAAGGAAGAAGTAGTTAAATGCTACCTGTTTTACAGGAAAATGGTCCCTGAAGAGGGGAAAGAAACACCTTCTACGAGAGATGTTTTAAAATATGTGGCTAATGATCTTGTCAGTATTTGGAACAAAGCCAGCATTCCAATTATTGGATATTCTAGTGTTGTGGGTAAACTTCAAAAGCTCATAGAACTTGCCCAACAGCTCCAAAAGTATCCACCAGCAAAGCGCACATCACTTACCTTCAAGGCGGACTTCAGTTTTTTCAAGCAAGTATTTGACATCTGTTCTTGCAAGTGTGTCCGGAACAAAATAGTTGACAGACAGTTGTGTAAATGCGCTACAAAAGTGTCGCAAATCGAGTGGAACTTCTTGGTAGATCATTCTTCGGTCCGGAAAATGGTAATCGGTCCGATTGATAAAATTGTTTCGAGTTCGCTTCAGAAAAAAACAGAGAGGAAGAACCGGGAAGAACGGTTTAGGAAAAAGTATTTGGAAAGCCCAATAACCAGTAAAAGCAATGCCTACCAGTTTAGTTTTACTGAAGAAAATGAAGCAAGTGATGTAACCTTAGAAGATGAACCACTTTACCAACCAAGCACATCCGACTCAGAAGACACAGATTCCGAAACACGGCTAGTACAAAACAGGCATCAGTACCCAAACTTAAGCCAAATGATGGAAAGAACTGGCGTTAGTAACAGAGATGCATGCAAATTAATAAATGCATGCCTCAAAGACCTGAAACTGGATAAACCGGAAAATATACTAGATAGAACCAACAAAGTTGCGGAGACAACGAATTTATTGGAGAGACAAGGGAGCAGAATCTCGTTCGTTTGATTTGCGCAAGCTAGTTTGAGTGGGTTTTGATGGGCGCATAGATGAAACCAGACTTTTTGGACCAGATGGAGGACAATTAACAAAGAAGGAGGATCACTACGCTATTATTGCATAACCTAGTGAACAATATGTGGATCATATTGCTCCACAAAGTGGTAAACCAGAAGATATTTCAAAGGAAAAACTCTCTGTTATACGTGACACGGATTCTACTGATACTTTGTGTGCTGTAATATGTGATGGAACAAACACAAACACCGGTGAACACTCTGGAATTATACGTAGACTGGAAACAACTTTAAATCGACCTTTACAGTGGCTCATTTGCATGTTGCATCTCAATGAGCTTCCAGTAAGAGAAATTTTTAAGAATATTGATGGGAAAACAACTGGTCCAAAGGGATTTTCGGGCCCCATTGGAAAGATGCTAAATGTTGATCCACGGCATTTACCAATAGTTGATTTCCAGCCTGTCACTGGAAACGTCAAGGAACTTTGTGTAAATATTACAACAGATTTTAGTGCTGATCAAAAGTATTTGCTGAAAGCTTCCATCGCAGTACAGAAGGGAAAGCAGAACTCTGATGCTGCTGCTATAAAATGTTTACAAACTGCTTCTCCAGGTACCCTTAATCATGCCAGGTGGTTGACGCTTGCCAATCGAACACTTCGTTTATTTATGGGTACAAAAAGTCCATCTAGGAACCTACTGCAACTTGTAACCTACATTGTTAGAGTTTATGCTCCAAGTTGGTTCGAAATAAAAACCCATTCCAACTGCGCTGATGGATCACGCAACTTCCACTTTATTTTGGAGAAACTTAGGAATCTACCCGATTGAGAGATGCAGGAAGCTGCAATAAAATCTCTTCAGTTAAACTGTTATTTTGCCCACAGTGAAAATATTCTTCTTGCAGCTCTTGCAGATTCAGACATTGAGGTGAGAAAAATGCAGTTAACAAAATAATTGTTGCAAGGACGATCAATCAAGCTGGAGTGAGAAAATTTTGTACCTACTACAACATGATTGATAGGGATGTTTCAGTTATAACGCCACCTCCACTTGTAAACTCAGTGACAAACGAAGAACTATTGGCAAAGATTGAAATAGGACCATTGGAATTAATAGGAATTCAGTGTCATTCACAAGCAGTTGAACGTGTCGTTAAAGACGTTTCCAGGGTTTCTACCAAAGTTGTTGGTCTTAAAGCCAGACATGGAATGATTGCTTCATCAGAGGAGTCAAGAAGGAAATTTGGAATCCTGGACACAAAGCACGCGTTTCTGAAAGCAGATAATTAGGTAATAATTTTTAAAAATATTTTTCATTCATGTTTTGGTAACAATACACTTACTGAACATAAAAGATATTTGTATTTTATGTCTATGTTGGGTTCATTGTTAACCCAAAGTTGGGACCCTTCAATCAAAACATAAAAATCTGAAATTTTGCATAGGAAATTATCTTTACCTGTATCAACTTTTAGGACTAGAGACAAAAGCTGCTCTTCACATTTGTTGAATTTTGCCTCACCCTAGTACACATGTACCTTGCGAATATGATTGTCATACATCAGAAGGAAGAAGATTCCAATGGATCACAAGGAAACGAGTAGAAATTCTCAAATACAAGCACTGCCACACATTGGATACCTCTATTGATTTATTCAACGACCCATGTAATTATTACCAATGGAAATTTGGGACTTCAGGCAAAATACATCGATCTGGACAAGGTCTAATTGAAAGATCCAAACGTACACAAATGTTGTCGAAGCACCTTATTAACAGCAAAAGAGAGCAGAAAATGTGTCAGTAAAGAGGTATAACAAAATATATAACTGTAGAGATACACTAGTTTAAGCGAGGAGACTATTCGAGCTATTGTTCATAATAGCGTCATGTCAATGTTTTACTCTCTTTTCTTGTAGATTGTCTGACATCAATTGACTTTGTTAATGAGGGAGAAGTTTGCAATTCATGATCAGTGTATACATTTAACACTTACTAACTAACTTTACTACTTAGCTAGCTTATAAGTTCATAACCGGAGTAGCAAACGTTCGCGATTGGATTCTATCCTAGCCAATATCGAGCTAGTTGTCACACACACTTCTCGACGATCTATTCCAATATTGTCCTCCCAAAGATACCTCGATCTTTCGCCCGGGTCTCTTTACTTATGACTTGCCAACCAGGATATAATATAACCTTCGTTTATATCCCATCCGAGTAACATGGCCTGCCCACCTAAGTCGTGGTAGATTTCAGTACTCTTACAACATCGGATGAGTCATTAAGGTGTTCGTTATTATGCAGTATTCTCCATTCCCCGCTCAGCTCGTCCCGTTTCGATCTGTGTATATTTCTCGAAACTTTATTTTATAACACATGTAATTTATCTTTATCTATTAGGGTCGTACTCCATCTTTCGCAACCGTAAAGTTTTTCAGGTACAATAACAGTAATGTATATTTTAAATTTCAATTTCCTTGATATTAATCGCTTGGTTAGATTTTTTTTTGTACTCACTAAAAACATGTGTTTTACCCGATACCAAGCTACTTTTTATTTCTTCCGTAACGAAACCAAGTTTATGAGTGTTATGTCTCCTTCCAAATATTTACTTTCCCTATGACCTCATCCCAAGCTAATATGTTTCATTCATTCATTCATGAATTTCCTTCATTCCTTTTGTTTCGACTTGGTATCATGTATTTTGTTTTATATATTTTACATGTAAACCTAGCTCACCCATGCATTTAAAAGTACCGATTCTAAATAAGAAATAGTTTTAGGGAAATAAGTACAAGCTGGATGCAAAGGTAACTTTTGAATTAGAGACCATGATAAGTTTTGAGATGTTGGTTTTGGTTAAAATATTTCCCAAAGCTCAAGGCTACTTAGGCGTAAAGTGTTATAAAACTCCACTAGAGGCAGAAATGGTGACACCGTCTACTTGGTTTTAATTCCCAGCGTGGCGCAAGTTGAACAATCAACTGTTTCTCTGTTTGTTTGACAGGAATAAAAGCGATCCGTGCGCTTCCTGATATTTTTGCATTTGTATGTGCCAGTCACGATCTTATTGTGAAGAAAAACAATAGAGAATTCGCATTAGACTTAACCTTAATGAATGGTGTAGACTACCTTAATTAAGTGGTAATGGTTTTACTCGTCTTATATCTCTAAGAAGTGTAATTTTTAGCTTCTGGTTTCGTCTAGTTTCTTGTAGTGTTATCTTATACTCGTGTTATTTTGTAGAAATGCAATATTTTAAACACGAATAGTATAATTTTCCCTTGACATATTGTGATTTATATAGCAAACTATTAATAATACATTATACTTACATATTTGAAGACATTTCACAATCCAAAATTATACAAGAGTCAAAATAACCACGAAGGCAAATTACGTGAAAGTAGAACTTGAACATTCTATTTCTGACACGCACAAAATGAGTAAAAAAAAATCCACGTAAATCAATGGAAAGGTCATACCAAGATGGCGGGAGTTATCTACATCTTTAAGTCCAACACGTAAGATACAAACAATTCTTAATTAAATTGATCAATATAAGGTATAATTTAATATAAAAATCACTTAAATAAATCATTCTTGATAAATATTACTTTTTTGTTCTCGAAAATAATGCTTTTGTTAAATTTTGAATTTTATGTATGCCTTTAGGCATCTAAGGCTCAGGCCGGGATAGGAGAGGGGAAATATATCCGGAAGCTGTCGGCCAGGGCTTGTGTTGAATATGCCATCCTCGTTTTTATTTAATAAATAAAACAATATTATGTTATTTCTTAAAATCTCATAACTTATCAAAAACATTAGAAATGCATTTAAAAATATTATACAGGATTAGGGATACAACGCAAGTGACATGAATATTACACACACAAAATACTAATGGTGTTTTTTATACAACCAACGGTTTACCTGCATAAATTTACAAAGAAAATTATAAAATTGAAAATAGGGTATGGGCATCGGTCGTCGGACATAAACTAGAAGTAGGCAAGTTTCATATAAATATTGAAACAAGACGTATGTCACTAAAATGTACATAAAAATTATCTCTCGTTTTCGTACAGCTGGTTCTACCATCTACAGAAATCGACATTATATAGTAAAAAAACTGGCTTCCCTGGTTAGCTTAGAAGATGCCGGAAAAGTTATTTGAGAATAAAGAAGAGTGTCTTTAAATTTAGAGTAAACGTCTTTGTCTTAACACTATTAGAAAATACATTGTTCTTTCTAGCTTTTCAAATGTTCCGTTTTAACTTTATATCATAAACAATACGAATAGTAATATATATTAAGTATATTATTGTTTTCGACTTCAGGTATAAAAGGTATATAGAATTCACGAGCTTTCCTCTTACCGAGCAGGGTAATCGATAGGAAGGGTCTCATCTATTTTTGATGCTATGTTAATTGATTTCTATTATTCTTAATACTGTAATCAGGGTGTTCTGGTTCGATTCCCAGCGGGGACACAATGGTTTCGGAATCCATATTTAAATGTAGGTCCCGTCATTAGGGCGTTATCTTCGTGCGATTAAAAGCAATGGACAGTTACAATTGGTTCACCTAGCTCTGGGATCTTCAGGTCAAGAACTGCCTTCGAGCAGAACACTCATCATCATCATCACCATTATTCTTAATAACTCAACAAGTCTTTTCAACAGCACGTTACTTAGCAAGCCGCCGTAGCTCAGTGGTAGAGCATTGGCATAGCATTCGGGAGGTTGTGGGTTTGAACCCAGAGGCTGACCATTATGACTGAGGTATTTCTGATTTTTTGCTCAGGTACAGCAAACAAATGCAGGGATGGCATCTTCAACGTAGGCCCTGGCCGACATCTTCCCGAATCCATTTCCCACCCCTATGTCGGCCTGAGTCTTAGGTGCCTAAAGCTGTCAATAACATTCAACATTACATTATGGGCTTAGAACTACTTAAAATTTAACTTTACATGTATATTTCTTTCTACACTGATATACCCACTTTATTTAGAATAGGCTTAAACGGAAACGATCCATTATATCTGAATGTAAGAATACTTATTTTTTCGCATATTTCTCTGGCATTAAGAAACAGTTTTATAACTATGGATCAAACACGATAAAATACCTTCGCATCAAATAATTCTAATTAAATATATGTGTTTCCTTTTATATTTCTAACAGACATAAAATACACAAAAGAGTGTCTTACATAATGAAACATTTTTCACGGAATAATAAAAATGATCATTTATTCGTGAAACGATACATTACTCCCTTTCTTATGTGTTTTTAGTACAACCGTAAAGCTTCACAGGAGATCGGCATTTTATTTTTAAATACAAACGAATCAACTAAAGCAATGTCAAAGAGTGTAGCATAGCAACCATATGATAGCAACTCACAATACGTATTGTTGCGAAATAAATATTCTCTCGTTGAACTTTCAAGTACCGCTGCGTCAGCAGCGCCAATACTGACTCTAGTGGAGATGTTTTATGGGGCGTAAGCCTTAATGCTGTTACCGCTCACACAATTCATTTTATCTTATATTATCTGATGATTATTTTCAGAAAACATGTGAATGAGAAATTCTAATCGAAGAAGGATCCAAGAGGAAAAGAGAAACACCACTATAAATGAGATAGATCTCAAGAGAAATGATGTAGATAAAATTTGGTTTGAAGTATGTGCTGAATTAAGAATAAAATTGCGATTCTAAAAATATAAGTAACTGAAATTCATGCATTTAGATGATGCAACATAAATACACCCTGTTTTATGGATGAATAAATATTGTTGGGTGTTTATTTATTTACCATTCCAAATGAAACGTTTGAAAAATGTTGCAGAGGAATTTAGGACAGGGTTGAAAAACAAAGAAAAAGACGACAGTTTAATTTGGAGTCAATGAATTGATTATCGAGGAAACAACTTATTATATAGGAACAATGTGGGAAGAAATGATTCAATCTAACTGTTAAAGAGGTATATGACTTAGTAATGTATCCCCATTTTTCTTCCCAAGCTGACTCATTTCATAAATATGTACCTAACATAAATTTTAGTAATCACTTATTTTTCCGAAGGACAACGCACGTGCGGTGATCAATTTCGCTGTAGATCTGGACAGTGTCTCCATCAGTACTTCCTTTGTGACTCAGTCCGAAATTGCGCAGATGGTAGTGACGAAGACCCTGAGATGTGTAGTAAGTTTCTATTTATAGTATCATAGTCGCTGTCTTTGTGATGTGAGAAAATTTATTTCCTATACAGAACTCAAACTAAATTCATTAATTTAGAGTGATATGTGCATTTATTTACTACTCATATTTATTAAGTCTGTCTTTGTTCTCTCAATGAACATTAAACAAACCATTTTAAGTATATAAGAATATTGGTTCGCAATTGCTTGTCTAATACAAAATGTATTACATAGAGTACAAAAACTCTATGCCTTTTAAAGATATATGAGATAGTTTTATTACAGAGGAGGTTGTCCATCTGAAAACTGCTCTGTCGTCTAAATCTTGTATATTTTATATAAGAAAGAGAATTGTAAATGTCGTTTCTTTTCTTAAAACATGGGGAAAATAAAACATATTGAAAAAAAAACTGTAAAGGACAAAGCTTCAACAGAAAGCAATTGATTCTAGATTCAAGGAAAAATTAGTGAGAAAGGATAGTTTTAGAAACATTCCAATGAATATTGATGAATTTACTCTAGCCTTGCCTACATAAAGACCATCCCGACAGAACTTGTAAACAAAAGAAACAAAATAAAATTGTGCAAAATGATCAGATTCTGTAGACCTTCACCTCCACATTTGGCAACCCTCAACTTGTCCAGCACAAGAGAGCACATAACAAAACCGACAAGGGTAAACTTCTGCCGATGTGTTTACTAGATTCAAAAAGGCTAAGCAAAGATATAGCATGTTTAAAGAAAAAAATAACTTGTTCGCACTTCGTTT
The DNA here is from genome assembly GCA_022664845.1 of Lepisma saccharinum. Classification (NCBI taxonomy): domain Eukaryota; kingdom Metazoa; phylum Arthropoda; class Insecta; order Zygentoma; family Lepismatidae; genus Lepisma; species Lepisma saccharinum. Next base: position 60,168 of record JAGDQP010006593.1, on the reverse strand, counting down.
TTTGTTAAATAATAAAACTAACGAAACGCAAATTCATTATATCCATATTCCAGATCTTAATTTCGCTGCCATTAAAATTATTATTAAACTATGTAAAACCTGTTACAAGAAAGTGCTTAACTACTGGTTTTCCCAACTGAGATTTGGGAACTAATATCACCGTATCATCATAAGAATAAAGACTAAATCATATGATATTAGAAAAAAAAAACATGTTTTCATTTCGATCATATTCAATAAAATATTTATATATATTTTTAGGGCAGCGAGCATGTAAAGAAAGTGAATTCCGCTGTACTGAAGGAAGGTGTATACCTGAAGGATTTCTCTGCGACACACAGGAAGATTGTATAGACGGAGAAGACGAGGACACTGATTTCTGTAGTAAGATTTAGCCACAAGTTTGTTTTGTAATTTATCATACGTGTAAGCATTTTATACAATTTTCTATATAAATGGTTACCATTAGCTATGTTATGATTTCTAGACATCAGTAGAAGCTACGTTATCTAAACAGTTCCAGAATGCATCAAAGAGACAATACTAACAATGGCATTTCCAAGTACTCGCTTGTAATTGACTTGTTTAGAACTTGTGATCGTATCATTAATACTTCTGACAACATTATTATTTTTATATTAATTTCAAATTTTCTAGTGGGGGATCAAAACATTATTGTTTTCAGATTTTATATATCCAGCAAAACATTATGTGTTTTAACTTTTATTGAACTTTCTAACTTAAATTGTTTCATAGCAAATGTTAGCAAATTATCATTTTAGAAGGAGTAAATTTTCTTAGGTTTGGCGAAGAGAAGAGTTTTTGTTTCGAAACTTTTGATATAACTGAAAAAAGACTGAGACAGACACAGAGACTGCAGGTTCATTATGCAGGTTACGTTGCTCACGATGGCCGTCCATGAGAAAGAGAGTGAGTGAGATGCGCAGCATATCAAGTCTGACTGCTGGATTGTGTAGGGCCTATTCAAATTCCCGTTTTCGTTTTCTAAAGCGAATGGAATACAATCTAACACAATTTCAGTTAACATTGAATTATATTAATATGATTGACTGAATCCATGGAGTGCAAATAAATAATTTAAATAACTGAGCTTTCTGTAACTGTGCACGGTGAACAATTTTAATCGGAATTACGTACTTATTATAGGAATTCTTGTAGAAACAGGATTCGTTAGAATACCTGTATTGAATACTTTCCCCGGAATGGTTTTACCAGGAGTGTGATTTATACATACATTTTAATGAATCCTGTTTCTACCAGAATTCCTGTGTTTTGCAGTTGAATGATAATGTATTGAAGAATGAATGACATGTTATACATGTCAGGCATATAAGTTTATCATTAAAGAATATAGTAACCTAAAGATCAACCTGATGCATGTAAAGTTCACATGCAAAAAAAAAATGAAAATTGTACGGCCGGGAATGTAATAGTAACAGGACCTCGAAAGATTATCATGTATAATTAACCAGACATTACTTAAAATATGTCCAACCAGCTACACATGCCTAGATGACTGCGGCGCTAAGGAATCACCTGGGCGACAACAAGGAAGTGCTCCACCACGTCTTATTAAAATATTTATTAAACAGAGGATTCTACATAATTTTCCTTCTCATCAGAGAATTTTATTTTTGGCAGAAGAAGGATAGCACCTGCGAGGGAGCTACACTCTCTACTTGGGAACTGGGGTAAGGACTCCACCGCGATTTGGATCTTGGCAGATGGGCTAAGGGGTTCTTATTTACATATAATATTTTATTTTTATTTCCAATCATAATTTATTTATGACATGATGAGCTTATTCTCATAATCATACTGTTCGTATCTATTTGATCTTAAATGTGAGGTATATATGTGAAGTGCAAATTACGTCACAACACAAACATTTATTTAAGACGAACGGATGACTCTCCTTGTTCAGGGAGTACTCTGAAGTATATGAAGACAGGTGAAGCCCTGCTACCGCATTGATTATTACTGTGCTTGGTATGATGGTGCTAGATAATGAGGTATGTTTAGTTTGTGAAAGGATGTAATATATATGCATAATCTGTGTGTTCTGGTGGCAATGTTTATTGCTGCAGCATGAATAATAGAGAAAGTTGAGTGTAATGATGGTTGCCCTGGATGTATACTGTTCATGGCTATCGTGTAGAAGAGGGTGCTTGTGTTCGAAGCGTTGAGATATACATTTTAGAACAAGTGATTCAAGATGATGAAGCAAAGGCGGGAAATCAATTCGTTCAAAAATTTCACGCGAAATGCGATTCTGGGAAGTTTCACGCGAAATGCGATTCTCAATGCATGTCTTTCTAGGACTTGTAAGTTATGGTAGAATGTTGAGTTTGCGGCGATCCACGCAGTGAAACCGTATGTTAATACAGGTCTTAATAATTCTCCTCAGGTGTTGATGACTGTGGACGGTTTCATTCCCCATGGGGTACCTGTTAAGTGTTTTAGTTGTTCAGTCTATTGTATGCTTTGCTTATGATATTCTTGAGCTGTGGGCGCTAGGCAAGATGGTGATCTAGTGTAAGGCCTAAGTATGTAACTTCGTTTGATGGTTGGATGAGTGTATTATGGACGGAGATGTTTAATTGTCTAGGATTTCTACGTACACGAAAGCGTTTCTTCGGTGGGATGAAAATTATGGCTCGAGTTTTGGTACTGCTAATAGTGAGTCCCCACTTGCTGCAGCAGAATGTGAAAATATGGAATGCTACATTCATGGTACGCTTTATATGTTGTGTGGATTTACTTATGGCGAGGATGCTGTATCATCGTCATAATGAAAAATGTGGTTGTTTGTGGAACGAGGTTGGGGATTTGTTACGAATAGAAGGTATAGAAGAGGCTAGAGAAAGGATCCTTGGGGAACACCACGATGTAGTAAAATGGGATATGAGAAAGAGTAATTTATACAAATGTAAGCTAGTCTATTTGAGATAAAGTTAAGGATGAATAGGATGCAGATGATAGGGAGGAGAAAGGAGCTAAGTTTGTAGATTAGTGCTCGGTGCAAGACTCAGTCAAAGACATTTTCTAAATCAAAGAGGACTAAGCAGGAATGAAAGCTGGTATTATAATGACTAGTGATGAGGCTACTGAGGTTGATAAGCTGATCGTTTATACTGAATTAGGGACGGAAATCGGCTTGGTGTAAAATTACAAATCGTAGTGTTCTAGATGTATATGTAGTCGGCTGACAAGGATTTTTTTTTACTAAATATGGGTGTTAATTGTATAGGGCGGTAGGATGATACAGTATTAGGTGGTTTGTTTGGTTTTGGTAACATTAAGGTTTTGGATGTCTTCCATGGTAAAGGTGCGTATCTGGTGCGGAGTATAAATGTGGAAATGGTGGCCAGAAGTTGGAGGAATTGGATTGAAGCTTCCTTGGTATGACAGTATGTTATTCGATCTATGCCGGGAGAGGAATTTCGTTTCCGCTCAATAGCCTGGGAGATGTTCTGGGTGGTGATTGGTGCAGTAAGTGGGTGGTCGGGTAGAGAATACATAATGTTAGGTTAATGGTGGGATGAGTTAAAGTTGAGTGTCTCTGCTGTGTGGCGTTGAAATGGGTTGAATGGAAGTTTTGGGGTGAAGTTTTCTTGTAAGTAATATCTAAAGGCGTTTGCTTTGTCTCAGTCGGTTTGAAGGGCTTCATCCTTATGTATTAGAAGGTATGCAGTTTTACTGTATTTGACAGTAAGTGTATTGAACCGTTTCCAATATTTGGTTGGGTGTGTGGTGTCCCCTAATGTATTACAAGTTTTGACCCACTGTCTAAGTTTGTACACCTTGATGCAATTGTGGACTGTGCTGTAATTGCCTATGTAAGCGTAAGGATTCTGGATTTTGTATACGTTGGTAGTCTCTGAATAAAGCTGTACAACGCGTGATTAAAGGTAGATATTGTGGAAGGAGTTTTGGGCGATGAGATTGTATTTGTGACGTTGGTATGAACTTGTCTGAAGGTTCCTGGAGAGTGTGGTAAGTTGGTCGAAAGTAGTGTATAGGGCATCCTCAGTTTCAGGTGGGGTGAGATGATCGATATGTTGTTTGTTGTATGTACTCCCTGTGCTTGTGCTTATCTGCTTTGTCGAATCGTAGAACTGTTCGAAGTGAGGGTTTTGCTTCATGGTTTAGGTGATGAGGTGTATTGAAGGTGAGTTTAATGAGGGCATGGTCACTGCCTATTAGATCTAAAAATATTTTTTATTGATTAAATTTTAATTTCAATTATTCTCATAAAATACAATGCGCAAAAGTTTGATCCAATTAATAAATAAGCACTCTATATATTATTCTTGTCCCTCCGATGAGCCATGAGATCTATTGTGTGTCTATTGTCCTTACGCGTACTGTTCTTTCGAACTGCTCATCATGCTTTTCGTACATGATGTGTTTCATGTAGTTTATTAATGAGTTTTTTTTTTTTTTAAATGCCGAGTATGGACTTCCTTTCATTTTTCAGTTTACACTTCTGTCAATAATGTATTTTCAGAAGGATGCGTGTACAGATTTCCAATAGTGCTTGTTATTTATTTACGTTTTCCTAAAACATAAATTTAGAATTGAATAATTCCAAACTGGGTACTGCAGTTCTTATTGAATAATATCAAACTGCGTACTGCAGTTCTTACAAAATTAATCTAACAATAACTAAACTACTGTCAGTTTTCACAGAATATGTTTTTTTTTTCTAAAATACATGACTGGAATGTATTTTCCGGCCCCTCAATTTATCTCAGTGCGAAAGCATAGTTGATCAGTGAATTCTGTGTTAAGGAGAAAAACTTAAAATGATTTGCTTCGTAAATATTATTAAAACTAATCCTGAAAACCAAGTTCCAATTTAATAAAGTTGAAATAAACGATAAGGAAATTCCATGCTCGCAAAATGATTTTTCAAGCCCGGAAGTCCAGTCGTAAAATGAGTTCTAGGAATATTCCTACCAATTTAAAAGTATCAACTTTATCTTATTTAGGCTGATAGTTTGCAGAAATATTTTTATGTCTAACATTATATTATTTTATTAATTTCACATTTTACCGATTCTATAGTGGTTGACAAAAAATAATAATGAATTTAAAATTAAAAAGACGTAACTAAAATATAATTAAAATTGATTCTGTACATTTTTGGGATTTTATGTATGATTAAAAAAATTTCTTTTAAACGTTTATTTAATCTAGTGATTAAGTACAAATTAGTTTTGATACGCTTCCAAAAACCAACAAAAAATTTCAGTCACAAATGTCAAAACTTACAATTAATAAATATGTTTGTCTTGTCTTTAAGCAAAGATTATCTTTTTGACATTTACACTTACCTCTGTCATCATGAATTTCCACATTTTTCATTACATATTTTAGCCGTATTGAGTCAACAGTAGTCCAGTTCTTGATGAATAAACTGACAATTCAACCTTCATTTAATAGACGAGTTGTTGGTCAGATATAAATTGATTACTTAAACTGCTAACTCATAATAATGTTAATGAATTTTAAATTTCATTGAGATAACCTAATGGTCAGATAGGGACATTATGAGATGAAATTATCTGGGAGTCTTAAAATTCTTTCAGTTTGTTCTCGAATGGTTAGTATTACTAATTTATTCTTCCTAATTTTATTCTTGGTTTCTTATTGCTATTTCCATTATCATTATCTATTCAATATCCACTATGTGTGGAACCACTGCGCTGTGTATACTTCTGACATGTTTTCTTTTTTATGTGGCCCTGGTTTTGGTAAAATATGGATTTACTTCTAGAAAATAATGTTTTTCTTTATCTTTACTACCTTTTACTGGCATTTAATAGACAGTAATACGCTAAACACATTGCACTATCACTGACATATAAATACGAGATAAACATATTTTCCAGACTAGAACGCAAAATCGAAGTTGGTCACTATATGAAACATCTAGTTTCACTATACTAATGCTGTTATAGACGTTTCAGAATTAAAATATATACTTTGATTTTAAACCGATTCCATACAAAACTGGCGATATCATTGGGGTAAATCCAAAGCTCTGCCAGTCGAACAAAATCTAAAACATCTATAAAATTTTGAACTAATATTTGAAAAACAGCGATTCTATTGTTGTTTTTGCTGTGGAAACTCAATTTTGAGTTTCATTAATTCGGTTGTAAAATTGAAAGTATTATCGCTTGACGTACAAGACGGATGAGGATTTGGTTGCTTGGTTAAAGGTGAGATAGTTTTGTTCGGAAGAGATTTAGTTTGCAATGCGGGTAAACGTTAGGACTTTGGAAAGTTGGTAAATGATTCTCAGACTTCAAGTTTCGTTCCTAAACTAAATTATATGATTACAGTGAAAGGAAGTCAGGAATGAAACTGAAACACTTCGAATGTATTTTGTGTACCGACTGGTATAGATAAGTAATGAGACAAAAACTTATATCAGTGAGATATATAGTATAATAATCCAACAAGCATAATACAATATCATTTAACGTGACACATACTTTCTTTCTATTGTTGCAACCGACCTATATTTTGTCAATAGCGATATTAAAGATGTCTTCTAAACCTTATGAAGATAGTTTTTGAAAACTATTCAACTTATACTTTGACTGATATAATTCACATGTCACTTTGTGCACCGAGTTCAGGACTCAACTTGTATCTGAGTCTCAACTTTGTTTTAAGAATGAGATTCTGACTATAAAGGTCTGAGCAAGTCAGTGCAATATAAGATGTTATTGGACAATAATGATTGTCTTCATTCAAGAGTCTAGTGTAATAAAATTGTATTATGTAACAAGAGTGGTCCGATGATTTTCAGTTTTGAACTTTTATGCTCACCATTAGTTCTTCCTCGGTTTTTACTCCTGGCTCATCGTGTGGGATTCGTCACTTTGGGCTTCTAAATCTAACAATTTAATTCAGTGTAATTAGCTGATAACACACGGTGCGCTCATCCTTCTAAGATTATCAAATGATCTAAATTGGAGAATGGATGGTATTATGATAACAATAGTTTTTTCATTTGTTGAATAAGTACACACGCTGAACTTCCATGCTTTTATGATGATTTACGTCAAATGCGATATAAGTTTGATTTTTATAATTTTATGTATGCACACAATTGAAGTTTGGAGCTGAGTAAACTTCGATTTTCTTGTTACACGTTGTACAAGTGCTCTATTCATTTCGAACGGACAAATGCAATTACAGTCTCAGCCAGTAAAAGTTACAGAATAAATAGAACTTAAAACTAACTTCATATGTGTAATAATGGAATACAGAATATACAGTTTTAGTATCATAAATACGAAATACAATTTGCATAATCTGGAAACGTGAATTGTACATCGCGGAACTAAATGTAACAACATAGTGAATCAATATCAGTAGAAGTAAATGAATTTAAACCAAGTGGTGGGTAAAAAGTAATTGAAGAGCTATGCTAAGATACAAAACCTTGTTACTGTTATAAATTCAGCATCAATACGTATATCTTCAATTTGTATCAAAACAGGTTGCAGCGTAAAGGAATTGATAATGGATAGAATGATCAAAGTTGCGCTAGTACAATTCGATTACATTGCTATAACATCCT
>JAGDQP010006593.1:0-35875 GCA_022664845.1 Lepisma saccharinum | reverse complement strand
ATATATATATATATATATATATATATATATATATATATATATATATATATATATAGTCACATGGTCCGTTTCTAGTATGAGTTATAAAGATTATAATGCAGGTGAATTGTGAACGCTAGTTATATCTTAACATTAGTCTAACAAAGTGGTTTTGATTACATGATTTAAGTTTATGCGAATACATTTAGGTTAATATACAATACAAATAATTCATATGGTACCACTTTGTTATTCTTCACAGAACAACGGACGTGTGGAGATGAATTTCGCTGCAAATCTGGACAATGCATCGGTGATTTTTATGTTTGTGACTCAGAAAAGAATTGCGCAGATAATAGTGACGAAGACTCTGACATGTGTGGTAAGTGTCAATGTCTTAATTTTTTATTCCTTGTTTTGTCACATTAGAACTCCCTCTCCTGAACTAAAAATATACAAAACTCGCGAATTTAGACTATTCGTTTCATCAATTTACTTTCCGGATTTGTGATGTATAGGTTGGTATCTTGTATATACAGAATGATTATCTTTCCTGATGCAACAAGCTATTGCTTGTAAGGACTTTGTTTTTGAGATAATGACGTGAAAGATTATGTAGACATGCTGTCAACGACGCAAAACTGCATGGAATCCACCATGATGTAGTTATCTCATCCAGTGACTTTCATTTGACTTTAGCCGCATCCCTATCTCGGCAGTTGAGATTCGAACGTCACGTGAGTCACCATGTACGCATTCAATGAGATTTATCTAAAATACAGCTTTGCCAACCAGATCTCCAGATCTATCACATGACTACTTGCTTTTTTAGCTCAAAGCGAGAAAAAAATTACAACGCGCAAGCGAAAATCTCAAACACGCTTTAGAGATTCAAAAGATAAAACAATAGATTGAAACTGTTAACATGCACACGCTTGGATGTTGAAATATAACATTTTTGACATCGATTGTGAGCAGATACTGTTTTGCGTATTTGGAAGTAATTGTATATATACATTTTCAAGACAATATATTCATAAACTACTTTTTTTATAAACAATGATTTGGAACTTCTAGCGAGAGAACATATATTGTTTCAATACAGTTCCATAGCCAGTAGCGGTCTGAAATGTTATAATTTTCACAAGGAGTTATGCTTATAAATATAACTAAATAAAATCACAATATAAGAACAATTGGTAACAAGTTACGCATCTCACACAATGCACGAATTCACATAAGTTATTTATATTTGAGTTTCTTTAAGTTTTAAACTAATTTTAACTCCAAATCTAGAATATTTTAGCATCAGTTATAGTTGAAGGCTTAAGACATACAATTAGTTTTGATTTACATAAAAATACGTTATCTTGTCGTTTTCATTATTTCGGGAAGAAGGCTTCACTCAGATTTAAAGTAATTGTTACATTTTCGTTAATATTCTAACTAGGAATATTTTGTATAATCTTCCGATTTATGCTCAGAATGGATTGTAACTTACAAGAAACTAATTTTTAATTTAAACTACATCTTTAAACCGGAAGTAAAATAGTTGTCTGAGACGGTAAAGAACAGAAGAATTATATTTTTCTGCAAATTATTACCAGTGTCCAGACTTCCCATGCAAGACGTTTTCTACGATGACAGTTCTGAGCCGAATGGACAAAGCCGGCCGGGTGGTCGAGCGGTCTGCGGCGGTAGGCTATCGACTCAACGGTCCCGGGTTCGAGTCCCGGTTGGGGCATGGGTGTGGATTTTAATACTTAACAGCTAAAGGCAAATCGTGACTGGCCGAAGTCCAAAGTTACTAAACTGGCCCATATAAAAATAAAAAAAAAATAAAGTTTACCGAATGGACAAACACCTTTTCTCGAAAACGTCAACAACTCGATGGCTAAGAAATACATGCTAAATAAAAGGCCGTGCCCTCTCGAATATATGATCAGAAAACTTGATCTGGAAATATATGATCAGTGAACCGAATTTGGGTGAACACTATATCTGAAAATTTTGAAAATATTGGAAGTTGAAACGTTTCATTGGAAATACAAGCGCACAATATACAATACGTTTTATTACACTGTTTTTAACAAATGGTGATAATAATCCAGAAATCATTTTTGATGAATATAATTACCGTCCGTGCGTGCAACATATTAAGATTATGCGCAATGACAGTTCCTTTCACACTTAGTAACTATGTGAGATAAAACTAACACATGCCACATCACATGCTTTTCTTTAAATGTTCTAATCAACGAAACATCTTTGTCTTAAAGTCAAAGCGATGTCAGCAACTTTCTGAAATTCTCACACAAACACAACTGACAGTATAAATGGATCGAATACGAAAAATTGGAAAAGAATCATAAATGTTGGAAGGACAAGACAACACATTGTTCTCCAACGCTACATATATAAGTGAGCTGTATGTCGATGTTGTAATCTAAACATTTTAGAAATAAAGACTTACAGACACAAATCGTGATATTCACATGTACATATGAAACTCCATGACCTTTTTATTTTGAATTAGTTCAAAACTTAATAGTTACATCTATACCTCGGAGGTCAAATGCACTATTCCTGCCTGTTTATTGCCAAACCAAAGCTCTAGATAGTCTTGTAGATTTGATCACGCTACTCGTAGAGCCGTACAAGACTACATCATTATTCGTTTTCTAGAATATTTACTAATTGATAATAGTTCTGATTGAAGAACTAATATTTCAGATTGGAAAATTTAATTGATATTACAATAAGTAGCAGATAAGATAAAGTGAAATGTGTGGACGGCAAATACAATAAGTAACAATATATTTGAAAGAGCATGCTCTTACCTACAAAACCATGCACTGATCTTGAGTTTTTCAGAACGTGACTTAGTCAGGTTACTCCGATATGCAAATACGAATTAAATCTATCGTATTAACAATAGTAATTTCGTATTCGTGTGAACCTCCATTTAAGTAAGAGATGATGACTTATAACGTATGATGTTCGAAGATATTATGATATATCTTTAATGTTATTTTCCTTACATCACATTGTCACCCTTGGGCAACTTGAATATTATACTAATGCTAGCAACTACAAATCCTATATTTTTACGGCATTTGCCATTACTAAAACAATATCAATTTGAAAAAAAAAAACTAGATAACACGAAATGCGGACTTAGGAAACAGTTGTAACTATTTCTGAAGAGACAAGAGTGGGATATGATTGTCTTTAGTGCGTAAACGTCGTCCTTGAGGTGGAGCGCACCAGCAAATTGTAAAAAAATAGCCCCATGATGACAATTTTCCACACACTTGTGACTCAGGTGCTTCTTGTTAACTCGTAACTTATTGTCAAATTAACTAATTAATTTATTTAAAACGCCTCAACGGACACGAGGGCTAAATAGGAAAATAACATTTATTAATTATAATGCCCATTTAAGTATGAGCATCAATATTCAGTTGGAAATACAGGGAATAACAGCACCAAATACAGGCGTAGAAATCGAAAATATTAATTTAAATTACCAGTGCCTCCCTAGAATAGGCATACTAAAATTGTCATAATATTTATCAGCACTGCACTAACAGAAAGCGTGAAGTGCAAAAATTTACCTGCAAAACACTTTAGTTCTATACAGCATGTCTATTTTTGAATATTTTAAGGATTAACATTATATTGTCAGAGAGCATCACTGGCAATAGGATTTTTACGGCATGAACTAACCACAAAAATTCTGATCCCTCTGTTTGCATAATTTCTCATCAAGGTCTTGTTTCTCTGCGGGTAATCTGTTGGTATCTCTGACTTTCTCCTGAACTCGAAATCAACTTTAAAGGATTATTGTACACGTCATACATTACATAGTGGTCAGTCAGTGGAAAAGTGTTTTACTCGTATATTTTGACGTGTAGATACTGGGCTCAACGTAACTCTTTCTATTCGAAAATTATTCCGTTTTCAGTCGCGTCGCGTCAGTCACGGGAGATGTCAGTCGCGTCGACAGCTTGTTGTGAAAAAGTGCTATTTTGAGAAGTGCCATTTGGAGGTGTGCAGGCACTTGACTTCCGGTATATCATGGAGTCAATAAAGAACGACCAGCGAGTAGTCTTGCATTTCCTGGTAACAGAAAGTTTGACTTCGTCGGACATTTAGCGTGCAATAACAGCAGTATATGGATACGTAGTACTTACACATTCTGACGCCAGGAAACGCACTACTCTATCTTATCGCAAAATCAATGAAATTCGCTGCTCCTCTATTTTGGCTTCCATGAAATGGCAGCCGGAAAACCCTTGTAAATCTGCATTTCTCACGCCTCACCCAAGCAATGCTTAATAAAATTGAATACCTGAATTGCAAAACATCCCAAATCAATCGCAGTATTTTTCAGAAGTAACAATGAACAGTGAAAGGACTTGGGTTGTTATTCTGTTCTGTTGATGTTATTTTGTATTAGAAAAAGGGTTTTTAGTTTTAGTTAGTGCGTAATATTATGCAAGTTGATAGCCTTTCGAACTTAGATGTCGACCGACAAAAATAAAAGTGAATATATAAAAAAAATGATTTGGGATGTTTTACAATTCAAGTTTTCAAATCCTTAATGCGACTGCCATCTTACGCGCAACAACGAAACCATCTTCTAGCTACAATAATTTCGTGGAGCTGGGGCATCCATATATCAGATATAAGGGGTGTTCATTATAAATAAGCAAGTCACTGTAAGGGCAATTTCAGTTCAATTGTAGCTATATTGTTGGTGTACGATGTTATAGTAGTTGAAGTACACAATATAAAATAAGGTGAATTATCATTTCTGATGATGCCGCGATTTGTAAATAGACGAGTCAGATAATAATGCATTCAAACATATACACTGTACATTATGTCTTATAAGATAACTTTTACTTATTCATTGTTGAGGTTGTCTTTGCTAAGCGAACGGCTCCCTGAAGATAGGATTTCATACTTACACCTTTCTGACAATCATATCTGTGACATACCTAGAAGGGTATACTACAAGTTTCTGTTCATTCTAATTGTTTTAACCGACGACTAACGTGTTCAGGAGTCTTGTGTGTATAACGATGTAAAACGTAAGCTAACAATGCGTGAAAATGGCTTATTCATGTCTGGTAGCATCCTCTCCCCAGACACCCTCCCACTGTCCCTATTAAATTGAATTTAATTGATAACCTAGGGTGCATCTTGTGTTCTGATCTTGAACAATGAATGAAAAAACTAACTGAAATACAAAGTAGTGAACATTGGTAACACACAATACACGATATTATGGCTTAGTCAGTTTTTGGGAGCTAATAAATATATTTTCCGCAGCCTGTTGCGTGCAGAATCAACTCAAAAAGTGATTGCAAGAATGTATATACATAGCGAGACATGCCCTCTAACTTGCATAAACTTAGTTCTTCGGCCAAATACACGAAGAAAAATTAGAAAAGATCTTCAGTAAATAATAATAAGTATTTTAGCCACGAAAGTCAGTAAAATATAATTTAACACCCCAATTAAGTGAGAAATATCAGAATGTAACCTTGAATTGCCTTTAGTAAGACAAAAGTCCCGTTCGTTTCGAATGGAAACCATCATTCAACACTGGCAAAAGTTATAGTACATATGGAACAGTCTTCTGTGGCGTAATTGAATAATGCGTGTTAATAAGAAATTCAGAGTGGAGGTAAGGTCGTCTGTTCAAGTCTCCCCATATCACCATTTACTTTTTACATTTTAATTTTGAATAAAACGTATGCAAAATGTCAGTTTGAGACTAATGTTTCATATTGCATTCCAATACTTGGATAAACTGATTTGCTCACAAAAGTATGTTTCGTTGCCAATGTTAACACTAGAGTCAACGTATATAAATTATGGAGGAAACCCAGCAAACATGTAAGTTAATATGGCAAACCGTTGTGTTTAATCCAGAACCAACGAAGAAACAAGAATATGAGAAACTAGTGCTGTCAAAGCAACTACTATATTATTATTATTATTATCATTGGCGCCTCCTCATGAATGTCAGTGGATTAGGAAAGATGTACAGTCTGTCCTGCATGTCTATTCCTATCAGTTTTAGATCTCAGCAATTTCAGGTCTGACCGAGATAAGCCATAAACCATAGGATTTCTTAAAGTCTGAAAGTGTTGCGAAACATATGACTTTGACTCTAAAGCTGAAAAGTTATTTTCAATTGCTTATTATTCGTAATTGTATGTCTACTACCCTTATTTCATTCACATAGAAATTTTGACATAATACAAAAAGAATCAACTTACTTTGACAAATGGGACAACTCGATGCAAGCTCAGAGATTAAAGTTTTAAATGTTTAAACAAGGCACAGTCAAACAGGTTGGTTTACAAAGTTCAAGGTTGAAATATCTTTAGCAGGACAAGAAAGAAAAATAAATTTCTTTAGAATAAAGAAACTTTGCCCTGAGTAAGAACTGAGGAGAGAAGTTGATCTCTGTTTCTGTTCATTCATTTGTGTTATGTAATCATGCTAACTTCACGATATAGTTGTTTAGAATATTTGCTTATTGTAATTTTTAATAATGGAACATTTTGGAAACGATACCTCCCAGATCACAGCACAGCATAGTAAGTCGAACGTTAATTCCTGAGAACATTATTGATTATAAGTTTAATAGTATTTTAAATCTTTGAAAAAATATGCCATTGAAGTTTATTGAAAGAATTTCGCTTCGATTTTGCTTGAGAATTAGCATCACAGGATGATAATGCTGATAAATGTCGTATGCATATTGTACTGGAAACTTGTATAGTTTCTCTTTTCATATTATAAGACTATTGAATTACTTTTAGAATTACTTTTCGTGAACAGAGGCTATCAAAAGAACGATACTAAATATTTCTACACATATAGCGACATCAAGCGTCTGTAGACGAAAGTAGGAACACTACCCTCCGAAACTTGATGTGAATAAAATTTACATTTGAGGGTAATTACAAGTGTTTTTTTTTATTCTGGCCTGTGTGGTGACATAGCACAACAATATAAAACACTGCAATTTGACATTACAGACTTCGTTGTAGTCATGTTTCAAGACGACCTCGAAAATGCTGACCAAAAAACAAATATTACTATCACTATCTTCCGCTACGTCACATCGGGAACATCCACCTGAAAAATGGGCATTTGTAGAAGGTTCCCTTTTGTGAAACCCTCAACCTAATCATTGAAAATAAGCACTGCTTGAACTATATGGATATTTTTCAGCTTTCAAGCGTGCAACTCAAGGCAGCCACGACATGTCCTACATGTTGAAAGAGGTTATTTAGAATCAGCAGCATTTTGTTCTGAACGCGAGCAAACGCAAATAGGTTACAGTGGTGGAGGTAACCAATGTCAAATTTATAGTAGACTTAGCTGAGGCTCTGGTAGAAATCTGTCTCTATGCTATGCAATTTTAATCAGCGAGTTGTAATTCTTGCACGATGTAAAAACGAAAGGGTTATAGAGCTGTTTTAGGACATAGAGAGGGAGATTAAAGTGCTATGTAGAAAATCGTCCGATCAGGTGGGACTGCAACCAGCTGGTCGTTACTAGGGGCCTCATTGACACTTTTGTAACACTCCGCTTAGGGCTTTAGGATAAATAGTTGCGTTTCACCAGAACAAATAAACAGGAGCTGAGTAGAGAGAAGGGGAGAAGAGCCAATGTACCCCAAACGCATTTCATAAACTTAAGAACAAACAAAATTTAATCCCTTCGGCGCTGTAGACACAAAATGAAGGGGATGACACAACCTACGTTGAGTAAGTTACCGATTGGTCACAAAGTGATATAGGGAAGTTTCATAATGTATGCTTGCTGTATATATAGGATAGGATTTTATATGTATATAATTTGGACGATATCATCTAACAACGCCATGCCTCAAAGGTTAGTCCTTATCAAAACAGTTTTTATGCCTTTATGGAATAAACGATTTACGATCTGCGTTCATAAATTCAGGCTATACAATTTTGGAGTCATATTTGCGAAAATAATTGGAAGTGTCTCCATACTGTCACGATCCTATACTATTTGCTGTCAATGTTTGACTGAGTGACGACTCATTGTGTTTCGTAATTTAATTTATATTAATTGTATGCAATTTTAAATGTAATTATGTTATTCCTCATCTATAGAGACACTGACATATATGACGTATCACAGAAAAGACCGAAATGGACCACAAATACGTACATTGATCCTCTGTTCTATTTCATTCTTTAGAGCATCGTACCTGTAATGAATTTGCATTCCCTTGCGATACTGGAAGATGTATAGCTAAGGATTACGTCTGCGACGAAGAGCAAGACTGCAAAGATGGGACAGATGAAGACTCTGACTATTGTAGTAAGAAAATAATATTTTGTTTTACCTCATCAGATAGTTATCATAAACTTAATCAATTAATAAAACATTCTGTCTGAAAAATGTATGAATACTACAGGGAAACCACATTATGTCCGTTACATTAAATTTACAGGATATTTGGTATGAAGTCGACACTCAGCATTACGAATAATTTCATATCAAAGACAGGCCGAGCTGCCGTGGATCAGTGCTTGAGCCTTGGAATAGCAGTCGGGAAGTCCTGGATTTGATCCGAGCGTCAGATCATTCTGACTGAGATTTCTCGAGAGTTTTCACTCAATCGTACTACGGAGTATGATTTTATGATAACTACACAATAGGTCTTGGGCGTTTATTTTTTAACCCTTCTTTACTACCCTATCAAGACCTGACCGTGATATGCTTAAAGATATTATATCAATTTTACTGCAGACATCAAATAAGGATTTGCTTGTGATAGGTTGGCTATTAATATTCTCTTAATTCATGATTTAAAAAAAATGTATTTCAAAATAAACAGATAGCATCGTTATTTCAATTGATTCTGAATGTTCAAAACAAGTCCTTTTCCAGTGGTCTTCATTTGTTATCCTAAAGAGAACAATGTTTTCAGTATATTAGTAATAAATATTTTCAATGCTTTTACAGCGCATGTCTAACATATATTAACAATGTTTCAGTCTTTGGTTTTGAATGCATTTGACATACTTCAACGAGCGTTTCGTTAGCACTGTTGATAATATCAACAATGGATTTTCATGTCCATATATAATTGTTTAATTAATTATTAAAACATACGAATGTTTACATCAGATTCTTATGTTGTAAGTGACGCTGTTGCATATATAGTTTATTTCATTAAGAGTGTATATACCATAGTTTGCAATATTATCCTTACATACTGCCACATTTCTCTACACATGGAAGTTACTAGTTTTATAACGAAATGGATCGAGGATACTCTGCAATTTAGAAAAGTTATCTTTGTATCTGAACCTGAAAACCGCAACATAATAAGTCAAATTTTGTGGAAAACGAAACTTAATGAAGTATTTTAAAGTATTAGCAAAACATCTCATAATAGTTGTATGATTCTTCTTGTAAACATGTGAATAAAGCAAAAAAGGAAGTCTAATATGTAGTGTCCATTTAGTTTCTATACCAAAAATGTAGTTTTTTTTCGAATACATCTTTGACTTAGGCGGTTCTGGTTCTCAGGAACAGATTTTATTTCGTTGGGGAACTGGTTAAAAGATCGCTGGTGGCAGCATTTAGACAACCAGATATCCAGTTGAGCCTTGAGAACTGTCTTGTGTCGTATGTATGGAAGTTATAAGTTAATATTTTTTACAATAAAAGAATATATTTTAGTTCACAATATTTTTTTATATACATTGAACTGCGTGATAGACTGTAACTGACTGATCAATGATCTGACTTAAAGATTAAGAAAAAAAGTAAAAGATCTTTCAAATTACATTTACAATTTAGTTTATTTGTGAGCGACTCTCTTTGCACCTATGAGGTTTAGTCACAACATTTGATTTATCGATTATCCTTGATACTCACTGATAGGACACCATAATCAAACTTCTAGTATTTGTTTGTCATCTAGAATCGTTATCGAGAGATATGTTTCAATAGATTTCAATTTGTTTTTGAAACATACGCTGCTCAAGGTTGAATCCTAGGTCATATATTTTGGTTAGTTTTCTTAATTCAGCAAGAGAGAAAATATGATTGATTTTGTTCAACGGAAAGAATATTTCCGGAATATTAGGGAAATTTATACTTCATTTCAAAAAAAATATTTGACCTTGGAACCAGCTGCTTTGGTTCGTTCTCGCTTTTCATTCTATACTTCCTGGTAGGAGAGACCGGTCAAAATTATTTTAGTTCAACCTATCCGTAGCCGTCTTGGAAATATGTGGTTTTTGATTTCCGAAATTTTTGCAAAGTTGGTCTTGTCTGGTAGTAAGGTCGTGTGTATTTTCGATACATGTGTAAACTTTTGGATGGGGAGAAATAAAAATGATGGATAAAAGAGCGAGGATAAAACGTAGCCTTCAATTGTTATTGAAGGGTATAAGTAGTAATGAAGGGCACATGAAACTTAAAATAAATCGGGCTATTTTTTTACGAAATGTAAGATGAATAGATACAATGAAGATAATCTATACTATATCTGTCTCTCCAATTTGTCTTCATTTTTTATCTTTGGGTCCAGTTAGTGTATTATTTCGTTTTTTACATGGTAAAATTGAGGAAAAACACAACACGGAGTGTGATTTCCAAAGGTTAATTTTAGTTCCTTTTATTGAATCGAGGTACGGGTTTTACGGGACCTGAGGAATCCCACAAAAGTGAGGTCGTGTGAGGGTATTTTATTGGTTTTCTGTGACGTCATTTATGTAACAATGGCACTAGTTTATACACAGAAGAGGTGTCACTTGAACATATATCCATCTGAAAGAAATAGTGTGTCAACCATCCTAACGGGAAAATGAATCAATTTACGTAAATAAAGTTAAGGAAAAATATTCTTGTAATAACGTGTCCTAACGTAATAATAGGACACCCATGGGTAGATGAGCAATTTTAATATTTTTATTTACGACTGTTAAGTATTTTTGGCACAAACCCTGTTTCTGGTTACGTTCCTGTGCATTTTGATGAAACAGTATTGCGAATAGATTCGTTGTAGGTTAGGGAGCAAGTGTTACGAAAAGTGATGGTACAATTCGTGTATTCGGTCTGATGTCATGGGTAGGACAAATGAAATATAGCCGCTGAAACATGCGATTTCCTCTAGACAAGTGACCACATTTTTGCTATTAATACACCTAGAGTTATGTCGTTTTTTGCCTAATTCATTACAAAATCATTATCAATGATGATAGTCACGTGGGTAGTCCGTCTTGGGATGTGGGGAGAGAGAATCCAACAATACTACCGGAAACGATTTTTTAGTATCCACGCATACAATTGTTGAGATTTGTTAAACAATTTTAGCAGAACTATGACTATGAACACTCTTCATAGAGAATGATTCTTGTTTTGGTCACACCAATTGTCCAAAATAAGTAAACTTCTGAGTATTCATTTGGTTCTGGTATCCCTTTCAAGAAATTTATAAAAATGGAGCAAACATAAATTGGGCCTTTACATGCGATTGCTGAACGTTAGCCATACATATACTGTTTTTACTGTTGCTCTTTATTGTGTGATTAGAAAACACATTCACTGATAGTCTTATGGATGGGTTCTCTATTCATCTATGTTTCTATTCAGTTTTGTTAACGGTTTCTCAGTGTGTTTCTCTTCCATGAATTCAAAACAGCCTTTCTTTTTTGGTTATCTCAATAATTTTTTAGTTAGTCATTCCCTTCCATAATAACATTGTTCTGGAAATAAATTACTAAACGCGAACTCAATTACTAAACTTACACATTCAATTCAGGTTAGGCAGTGTACGGAAAAATATTTCAAGTACAAAGTATGGTGATAACTTACTTGATAGCATAACTTAATGAATTTTCTGACTTTCGCAATGCATGTTTATAGAGGCTGACAGTCTTACTTTCTTTTAGTATGAGATGACATTTGCTAATTTTTCGAGTGCGTGTAGATTCTATTGAGTCCATTTTTGGGTATGAACATGCCAGTAACCTTAATAAACAAAAACAATTGCCTGCACACTTTTCGATATTTTGAAACAACCTTTCGTAGCATGCACTAATTTAGATATTTTAACTAAACAAAGTAATTGCATGTGTAGAAAACTGAACAATTTGAAACGTGCATCCCAATAATGCAGTTCTACAAAGAGAATGATTCTTAGTTTCTCACATAAAAATTGCAAATGCTATTTTAACAGTCATTTTAATTTTTGAAAAATATTCCATTAAATGTATTTTGCGTTTTTTTTTCCATCGTCATCACATCATCGCATCATGAAGCAAATAAACAGCCAAAGTATGTTGTATTCAAAATGGCACTTTGAGTTTTTTTTATTTTTTTTTTTTTTTTTTTTTTTTATATATATATATATATATATATATATATATATATATATATATATATATTCATTCTGTAGGACAGCGTACCTGTAATGAGTCACATTTCCGCTGCAATTCTGGTAAGTGTGTATCTGAAGAGTCCGTCTGCAACACACATCAAGATTGCCCACAGGGAGACGATGAGGAGCCTGGGTTTTGTAGTAAGTTCATACATTTTTGTCAAACATATATGTTCTCTAATTTTCCAGAACGTAATTGCACAAATGAAACGAAGAGTACAGGGAAAGAAGGGTCATGTCCATGAAATTTGAGTTCTCGTAAATTGAATTTTACACCATAACTCTCTCATTTTGTCTCATGTATTTCATATTTTTAAGACGGCAATAACTTGGTGATCAATTCACCTTTAAATTGGATTTTGCAGCTGTAATTGGTTAGCTGTCATTTACTAGTAATGGTTACAGTTCTGTATTCACTTTTAAAAAAGGAGATATACTCCCTCCTTCTTTGTACTCCTCAAATGTTAAGGTACTCATAATACTACAACATATTTGCTTTGGTTTAGCGTGTTTTGACTAGCTCAGTAGG
The DNA here is from genome assembly GCA_022664845.1 of Lepisma saccharinum. NCBI lineage: Eukaryota > Metazoa > Arthropoda > Insecta > Zygentoma > Lepismatidae > Lepisma > Lepisma saccharinum. Next base: position 22,904 of record JAGDQP010006593.1, on the reverse strand, counting down.
AACTACATGTTTCAAGACTGCGTTACTCTGGTAAACTACTTTCGCAACACACGCCACGACATGATGGATTACAAATAAACCCTTTCCGAGATTATATTGTTTCTTATTTGACAAACCTCGACAATATTCATCAGTATGAAATCATCATGGTATTTCTCATAATCTTAAAATTCTTTAAATTATGTCATAACATTTTTTTTTTTAAATTGTTATAGCGCGATGCTTTCATATTTATTATTCAAGTTTCGTAATTGTGTTGCAAATTTAAAATCATTGATATACTGAATTGATTCCGTGCGTTAATTTATCTATATGATCCTTGAATTTGTTACCATTTATCAGTAACCAGGGTCTATCCTTTGCTAATTTTATCCAGTAACATTGCAACCAGTTTCTACTAACTCTACAATCACTGGTTTGCACATTCTGTTTTATTGGTGTATTATTCGCAAAACAAAATATTCTCAAATCTTTAAAGACGTATGTCATGAAGGATAAAAAATTGAGCATTCACTGTTTTATATATATATATATATATATATATATATATATATATATATATATATCCCACATCCCATACATTTGCAAAATGCAGTTGAAGTTGCTGTCGTGTGCTTACGGATGCCATATATGGATGCAAGTTTGTTTTCCGTGTATTGCCCTTTCCTCTCGCGGCCTAAGAGTTTACGAATTTTCCCACAGATGTCTCTTGGTACTTGTTACCTACTGCAGTTTTTTTTTGAAAAAATAATCCGTGCTTAAAGCAAGAAAAAATGAAGAAGTTTTCCACCCTGGGGCCAATAATGATCGTTATATGCAGGAGTTCGTATATTTTTTAGTTCACTGTATCGCCGCTTGAGTGCACTGAAAGCGCACCTGTATAATTCTGGCTACAGTTTTGTCTTTCTTATGAACACGAATATGCAGGTAACTTTTCATTTCTTCGCGTAACTTGCTTCCATTGAGACACGTGGTAGCGCTGGATGACGAGCATTTCGTGTTTTGTTTGTTTCCCAATTGCGAAAGGGAAGGAGAATGCAAAGGAATTGCATTTTCGCGTATTTTAAGCAACGCTACATGTTGTTGTTTGTTTTGTTTTTTGCAGTATACTTTTAATTCCTGATATTAGAAAAATAAAAAGAATAGTTGATAGAGTTGATATCATAACAGCAGAACTATAGAACAATTTGGGCACTAATTTCACATAGTTAACAATCCAAACTTACTAGTTAGAGCAGGGTTTCTCAACATGGGGGTCGGGTGTGTATTAAATAGTCTTCTGAAAAAGTGAAACGAGACAGCTCATTAAAGACAATAAATTTGCTCCGGAGTGTTACCGGCCAGAAGACTCGCCACAACAAAATTGTGGTGTCCAAGTCAAGGACACTACCAGACTCAGGGGAAAAAATGCTCAGAGAAGATAAAGATGGAGAAAAGAGAAAGAGAGATCACAAAGTGAAGGCGACCGATTTTTCACTAAGGGACCTTAATCTTGCCACTGGGATCCAAAATAGCCCAATGGATTCTTTTTATATTGAAAACATTGGACACAAAGCGATTTTTCACTATTGGACCCTTATATGGCCTCATGACCCAAAATGGCAAAAATGACCCAATAGCGCCTATTACTTTGAAAATATTGAATACAAACCATAAAGTTATAAAACCTCTCCACTAGAGTCAGGATTCGCGCTGCTGACGCGGTGCCACTTGTAAGTTGAGCGAGAGAATGTTTGTTTGACAACAACACATATTGTGATTAGCTATCATATGGCTACTAGACTCTTTGTCATTGTTTTTGTTGATTCGTTTGTATTTGAGAAAATAATGCCGATCTCCTGTGCAGCTTACGGTTGTACTAAGAAATATAAGAAAGGAAGTGATGTATCGTTTCACAAATAAATGATCATTTAATATTATTCCGTGAAAAACGTTTCATTGTGTAAGACGCTTTTTCGTGTAGTTTGTCTGCTAGAAATATAAAAGTTTACACACATCTTTGATTAGAATTATTTGATGCGAAGGCATTTTATCGTGTTTGATCCATAGTTATAAAACTGTCCATCGATGTCAAAGAGAAATATGTATACAAATAAGTATTCTTACATTCTGAACTAATGGATCGTTTTCATTTAGTCCTATTCTTAATAAAGTGGTAATATTCGTAAACTTTGGTAAACTTTATTTTTATATGGGTCAGTCTAGTAACTTTGGACTTCGGCCCGTCACGATTCGCCTTTTGCTGTTAAAATCCACACCCCTGCGGGCTAGTGATGAGAACAAGAGAGTCCGTCTTGCAGTTTCGGTCTTGGTCTTGCATGCAAGATCAAGACCAGGGGCAAGACCAAGGGATGCAAGACCAAGACAATATCTACAAGACTCGCGCAAAACAAAGACCAGCCTGCAAGAGTCTTGCACACCCAATATTTTAATATTTTTAAAACTTGGAAAGGAAGGGGAAATCATTATATCCTTCACTTGAATTTCTTTGAATTCTGTAAAAATACCGCTGGGGTGAACGTGTTCCCAGTTGTGCAAGTCGTGTGACTGTATCTGAGAATCATGCCGCTGTTACTGTAGCATAAACGTCCTTTTTTGAATCGATTGTTGATATGTTCTGTCCAGTTTTGTGTCTCAGTACATGAAAGCAATACCGACATATTTGTAAAAAAATAATATAATGCTAGAAACGTAACCCTTAATATATCACCCCCTGAAACTATGAATATTGTTTAAGTAATTACAATGTAGTGGGCCCGGCCATAAGGATATATGCTTTAGCCCCAGTTCACACATGCTGTGCGGGAGCCGTGCGGCAACACATGCTGCGGTTTGTCTGCGAACACTCTGCGGCGTTCAATGACGAATATCAGTTTAAAGAACTATCGCAATGGATGCGCACGTTTGTGCAATAGTAGAAATAATTTTCGTATGTATGAAATTTCGACTTTCTCTTTTTATTCAAATTGAGAACATACTGGTTTTAAAATAAGGTCAGTGGTCCTATTTCCAAACCGATATGTTTTTATTTAAAATGAAATAATGTTGATGATATTTCATTTGTATGAATATTATTTCTCAGTGCAAAAATAAAAACTGCTTTATTAATTTTAAGAAACCGTATTTTACAGTTCATTTACAAGCAAGAAAATTCGTAAACAATTCCATCCATATAATTATTATTATCATTTTCATTGGACTATTTCTAGCATATAGTGAGAATATTGTACCTGCAACTGTGGACATTTTAAAGTTTTGAAGGTAGCCTCATGTAGGAGGGAGTGACAGTTTATATGGGGAGGTGGTTTGCTACAGGGTTGACTGGTTTAAACCAAGGTGGTTTAAACCAGTTCTTTTTTTTAAATATCAATTTGTTTAAACCAATAAATAAATAAATAGAAGCAAAAATGCCACAAATAGTGTGAACTTCATGGTGACGATTTCACATATTAAACCATAGACGATAATTTTATATTCTTTTCGCCTTGTAATCAAGGGGTTCCGGGTTCGAGTCCAGGTGGGGGACAATCTCTCTCAGGTGCAAATCGAGTACTGGCTCGGATTCCACTTTGAGCTGTAGCTGTAGGTCCTGTCCTTCATAACCTCGCTGCTTCATAAGAACTTTAAGGAGAAACAAACTTACTCCTGTCAATATGTAATATAAATGGGACTCCATAGTCCAGTAGTTAGAACGTTGGACTCATGTCCGCGTTGTCCTGGGTACAATTCCCGCCTGGAGTTCCACTTTTCGGAGTCCACCCAGCGTCGAGGCAAACTGGGGAGTCACGTGAGTAAAGACGTGACGGCCACACTCGGTCTAGAAAGTGCCTGATACGCATGTTTGTGTTTAGGTGCATGCAGTTCTGACCACACAGCCGTCACCCAAGTGGAGGCAGTTCCACCAAACACGGATAAATGAACTTGCGGCGATGAACTTGCGAGTTCCGTAAGCCCTAGAGCAAGTACGTAAGTAAGGATAACATCATTTTTCAATACAAAATAAGTTATCAATTTAAACCTCCAATTATTCATTTTAATATTCGGTCAGATTTTATTTAATTATTATTATTATTGAGCTTATAATTATCTCCTTAAAATAGAGAAAAATATTAAGAATCTCCGTTTTTATAATTGAACAATTGAGATAAAAAAAGAATATATTAAGAAAAAAAATCAAAAGAGACAAACCGCACGGCTCCGGTGCCGCTAGTGTGAACCATCCAATGTTGTGCAATGGCCCGTAAGGAACTTGCGGCTGCCGGACGGTCCCCGCAGCCGCAGTATGTGTGAACCACATTTATTTCAATGACCCGTAAGCTTGCGTGCGGCTGCCGCACAGTCGCCATACGGCTCCCGCATCGCATGTGAACCGGGGCTAAGAGTTTCCTGTCACCTTCATTTTCTCGGAATAGCTTGTGTGTGTTATTGGATTCATGTACGTAGTAGCCACAAAGTTCTTATTACTTGTTCTCAAGTTTCATGTGAGTCATCCTAATCGAAGTCCCTTTGCTCCCCCCATCCACACACATGCAAAAATAAATTAGTAATTGGTGCCGGGCTACGATGCATTCACACGTTCTGAAACAATGAGGATTTCTTATCGCGAAAGCGCCAATGAAATTAGACACTATTCTGCAGGTTGTAAATTCTATTGTTAAAAAAGTTATTGTAATTCTACTGTAAATTCATAGATTGTTATTTTTTAAATAAATATACAAGGTGTATCTTAAGTCTATTTACAACACTTGGAAGTTGATTAATGACATGAAAACAGACATACGACAACATGCCGAAAACGACTTCTATTCCTAGATATGGACGATAGAACGTATGGAAAACTGAAGTGTAAGCCCCAAATTTCGAAAGTATTCCTCGCAGGGCTGATGCGCCATTCGATCGTAAACTAAGTAAAACATAGTCCCATCTAAATACGCAACTTGCATCCTTCTACAGTGCGAGGGACACACGAAGGATTCTCGAAAGGAAGCCGTGGAAACTCGAAAATTCCGTAAAACAAATTTACTTCCTCTGGTAAATCCTTATGCATCTATTGCACAAAATCATTAGTTCTACATTTGCATATACGTTGACTTCAGTTACGATGGAATGCCGCATCAGCCCTGCGATGAATACTTTCAATCGCCTATATCTCGGAGCAGAAGCCGTTTTCGACATTTCGTTACTTGGACTTTTATGTGTTTTCATGCGAGGATTCACCTCCCAGCTATTGGAAACGAGCCGAAGTTTGTAAAGGAATTATGTTTTGTTGTAGGAAATATAGTGTTATTAGTGGTTGGCATTTAAAACATACAACATTCATTGTTTTGTGTTCACTTCAGGAAGTCCATAAGAACTATGAATTTTAATTTATATATCAACAAAAGCTAAATAATATAAAATGTACAGATCTCATGCAATTGTACAAGACTTCTTTCTGTTTTCTCGATAAAACTTTGGAAAATTCATTACGTGATTGCTCTTTACTGTTCTTTAGGGTACTTATGACTTATGTACACTAAACTTACAATAGAAGGAAAAGTTTCTGTTAAGGATAATTTGGATCAAGGGTAAAAGGAAGTCTGATGTCCTGGCTTTTCTGATGTTAGGTTTTTCGTGGTATGATTTATTGATTCAGATAAAGATGAATTATGGCCAGTTCGGAGTCTGTACTGATTTGTGTAACCAAGTCTTTGTGTTCTAAGCTACTAGTCGATGTTATAAACTGTCTGTTGATAGCTATATGTTATTGGAAACTGACAAGGAAGGGTCACGGTTCTCAAACACAAAAATGCTATTCACACCTAATACTTCGCAAGCAACATAACGATATATGTAGATTACCAAAATTTAAGGTGCCATAGTCCAGGGGGGAGGGGAGCTAGCGGCTCCGGAACTTCGAATGTCACAAAAATGTAGACCTATATAAAGGCATTAGTGAGGTTGTAATGGAATATCATGAAAAGTAATCAAGATAAAACTTCAACAATATATAACTGACCACAATTAGTTACAAAAACTATAATCAGTGTTGCCATCTAGGAAGCAGTGTTGCCAACGTAGAACAAAGTTACATTTTTAAAATAGCATTATATACCAATTAATGCACAGTGGGAAAGTACTGGCAATAGAAAAGAAAACATTACAAGTTGATTGCACATTGTTGCAAACTATGGAAGATATATCACACCAACACGATGATTGAAACACTATCGTATCAGCGTTAACAATGTACTTTTGTTTGTTACTAGTGCCTTTTAAATGAATCTAACTTGATACGTGGTTCCATTCAGTGATGACAATGCTTTCAACATTCCCTAATCCTCTGTAGTATACGCGCTGATTAGCGTTTTGACTGTTATTCCAGAAACCAGCATATTGGCCTGTGCCCCACATATATGTTCTAACCCGACAATTTTCAGCTCATATATCTTCCATAGTTTGAAACACTGTGCAACCAACTTATAGTGTTTTCTTTTCTATTGTCAGTACTTTTCCACTGTGCATTAAGTGGTATATAATGCTATTTAAAAAAAATGTAACTTTGTTCTGCATTGGCAACACTGCTTCCTAGATGGCAATACTGCTTATGTTTTTTGTTATTACTTGTGGTCAGTTATATGTCGTGCAAGTTTTATTTTGATTACTTTTCCCGTTTTCAAGATATGCCATTACAACCTCACTACGGCCTTTATATACATTTTTGTGGCATTCGAAGTTCCGGAGCCACTAGCTCCCCTCCCCCTGGACTATGGCACCTTAAATTTTGGTAATCTACATATATCGTTATGTTGCTTGCGATGTATTAGGTGTGAATAGGATTTTTGTGTTTGAGAACCGTGACCCTTCCTTGTGAGTTCTGTTCTATGTTTTATGCTACGGAGAATTGGGTATGAATAAAACAATAGTTTTTGTAATTCACTTGGTAATTGTTTGTCACCTCTAGATAAAGTCGCAAGGAATATTACTAGATTTGGGCTATAGTTTTGGATACAACGCAAAAGTTACTTTAGAGTAAGCTAGAGATATCAGGCGAGTGGGATTGTATTAAACACAGAAAGGCTTCAAATTCAGCAGGTTTACTTTGATACATTTGTTCCACGGCAAACTATTGCTCCACAAGTCGTAAGTAATTTTACCGAGCGGTAGTGAGTGAGTTGGTAGAGCGCTGGTGTCGCATTCGGAAGGTCCGTGGATGGAATCCCGCGACCGGCCATCTTGACTGAAGTTTTCTAGGGTTTTCCTCAATCCTACCATGCGAATGCTGGGATGGTACTTTAACTCAAGGCCATGGCACCTAACCTCCCCATTGCTGTCAAAAACCTTAGACCAGAGATGCCCGTTAGGTTTAAATAAATTCAAATTAAAATTTCTAAGTAATTATACTTTCTATCACCCTGCTACCAGACCTAGTTTGAGCAATGCATAGTGTCATTATCGTCAATTCTCTTGGTTTGTGGAGATGAGTGCCTCTTAGGCGAAAACAACAAGACTAAGTTTTAGTTAAACACAATATCCGTGTATGTTTGGTCTTCCTTTGGAACTTACCTGGAGCACGGAGAATGGACGAATGGTAAATAATTGAAACCGTGTCTAGAAGATGACAGAGAGCACAAATTTATGAATTGTTTCAAGGTAAGAACTTCAATGTCTAAGTTATTTTGGCCATCATTTTCGACAACCCATGATTCCATTCTGTCAAATCTTACGAAACAGTCGTGTGTCTAAAACAGCGAGAAAACTAAAAGTAAAATAATAAAATGTTAATGAAGTTGTTCTAATTAAAGCGAAATTGAACTTCGGTACTTCTATTCCGTACACTTTCATCAAGATTAACAATATTACATTAAAACATATTTCCATTCCTATTGACTAATTAAGGCAGCAAATGATACCCATAGCTTTTACTATTTCCTATATCCGGTGTAAAATTTTCGTATGAAATGTATAAACTTCTTAAAAGCAATACTTGCAAGACACTTGCAAGCAAGACCAAGACCAAGACCAAGAAAAAGACCAACACCGCTACGGTCTTGGTCTTGCTTTTGCTCATCACTACTTCCGGGACTCGAATCCGGAACCTTCGAAATGATGGCCCAGCGCCGCAGACCGATAGGCCACCCGGCCGGCTGGTTATATTCGTGTAGAAACAATATATCTGTATAGTTCTAAGCCTATAACGTACTGTTGAATTTTATTGATGGCTTTAGGCACCTAAGGCTCAGGCCGAGATAAGAGAGGGTAAAGGATTCGGGACGATGCCGACCAGGGCATATGTTGAAGGTGTCATCCCTGCATTTGCCTGGTGTGCATGTGCAAAAAAATCTAGAAAAACTCAGTAAGGATGGTCGGTCGCTGGAATCGAACCCATAACTTCCCGAATGCTACACCAACACTCTACCACTGAGCTACGGCGGCTCGGTATGTAATGTGTTGAAAAGACTTGTTAAATTATTAAGAGCAATGATCATGATGATGAGTGTTCTGCTCGAAGGTAGATCTTGACTTGAAGATTCCAGAGCTAGGTGAACCGATGATGATTTACCATTGCCTTTCATCGCATGAAGATCACTTCCTAAGGACGGGAACTGCAGTTTAATGTGGATTCCGAACTACTTGTGTTCCCGTTGGGAATCTAACCAGGAACACCCTGATTACACTATTAAGAACAATTGAAACAAATTTAGCATCGCAACAAAAATAGATAAGAAACGCTTCTTATCGGTCACCCTGGTCGGTAAGAGGAAAACTCGTGAATTCTATATACCTTATATACCTGAAGTCTGACACAATAATGTACTTAATAGATATGACTATTCGTATTGTTTATGATATGAAGTCAAAAAGGGAAATTTGAAAAGCTAGAAAAAAACAACGTCGTGTTTAATAGTTTTGAGACAAAGACTTTTACTCTAAATTTAAATACAGTCTTCTTCACACTCAAATAACTTTTCCGGCATCTTCTAAGCTAACCAGGGAAGCCAGATTTTTTCTTCTTTTTTTTTATCTATATAGTGACACTTTCCATAGATGGTAGAAATTAAATATCAAGTTAAAGCTGTCCGAACACTAGAGATAATTTTTATGTACATTTTAATGGCATAAGTCTTATTTCAATATGTATGTGAAAATTGCTGACTACTAGTGTATGTCCGACGACCCGTGCCCATACCCTATTTTCAATTGTATAATTTTCATTGTAAATATATGCAGGGAAACCGTTGGTTGTATAAATTACAGAATTAGTATTTTGTGTGTGTAATATTCATGTCGCTTGCGTTGTATCCCTAATGCTGTATAATATTTTTAAATGTATATCTTTTTTTAAAAAAAAGTAAGTTATGTGGCTTTAAGTATCAACATTATATTGTTTTATTTAACAGGGATGGCATCTTCAGCATAGGCCCTGGAGACAGGTTACCGAATCATTTCCCATCCCCTATCCCGGTCTGAACGTTACATACCTAAAGGCCATAAATAAAATTCAAAATTTAACAGCAAAAAACCTTTTTTGAGTAAAAAATAATATTTATCAAGAACGTTTTATATAAGCGATTTTTTTATATTAAATTATACCTTATATTGATCAATTTAATTAGGAATTGTTTGTATCTTACGTGTTGAACTTAACTAAGGTTAAGTCTATTGCGAATTCACAATTAAAAATATCGTGCGTGGCACATACAAATGATACAATACCATTCAGCGCACGACTCGCTGTTTCATCCCTGCCAAACAAAGAAACAGTTGAATGTTCAACTTGCGACACGCTGGGAATTAAAACCCACGCAGGCGGTTGTGCAATATCTGCATCAAGTGGAGTTTTATAACTGTTATGATATAAACCGATTTTTCACATGTAAAATAATAACAGATACACATAATGCAAATGCAGCTTACACGAAGCAAATGAAAGACTAGCGCAATTGTTGGTAGCCGTGAATTAGCTGTGTCACGAAAGGATGCAGCAGTCATTTAATGTAAACGCAGTTATACAGAAAGAGGCAACTTTGACTCATGAATGAACACAGTTACTCAGTGGAACTGTGATAGTTGGAAAATTGAAAAGTCCCCACAATGATTGCGTAACGAATTTCACGTTATTTCCAAAAATTCTGTGATAGAAAGTCGATAAATGTTTTAAACAATATTTAACAAACACTTATTCACAAAAATATGTACATATACACAGCCGGGTATAGTGGGTGCAACATCGCGACAGCTTATGACGGATGCAATAACCATAGCCGGATGTATATATATATATATATATATATATTTGTGTGTGTGTATGTGTGTGTGTGTGTGTGTGTGTGTGTGTGTTTGGCCAGTTACTTCGAAGACGTCAGAAAACACTTCGGTATTCGAACTTATTCAAGGAAAAAATTCTAAGTTATTCTAAGTTTTCTCTATTATTAAGCAGGTTCACAATCTGAAGCTCATTTATAGTTGCAATGTGAATCTGCCTAATAGTAGATAAAATTTATAACTATGACTTTTCTGACATTGAGTAGGTAGACTGGATACTGACAACAATAGTCTAAAATGTAATGGTCAAAATTCTAGCCTTCCCTCCGTACGTTTAAGACAAACTCGCATAATTTTGACCAGGAAAAATATGTTTCTAATACTTATGGAACTAAAGATTTCGTGTGAAAACTCGGCACCGTGCATTTTTGTTTTGCTCTGAGTCGAAATGTATCTTTGTTATAGAATATGTTTCAAATTCTGTTTATCTCACTTATTCTGTCAAAATCCGTGACACATATCCTTAGTACACAAACAATTTCCCGGTTCTGCTCACTGAATCATACAAAGTCACCTACCTACCATATCGTTTCTTTTAAGCGTCGACACATAAGACATTGTGGTCCATCTGTGGCAGTATTTTCCTTGTCTATTCGAACGTGCTTTGAGTTATATAATACGAGTTCAGCTTTACAACTATTGTTGCTATACAGTTTCGAAACAGAAGCAACTGGCGCTGAGCAGCAATATTACGAGGACAGTATAAGCAACAAACACTTTTACCCGTCAAACCCGCGCAAGATATCGTTGTATTAATAGTATTTTGTATTCAACATTTCCGATAAAAATAGAAATATGTAAATTTACGGTGCATTGCCTTCCATTTAAGTGCATTGAGTGAGTGCAGAGTCCTGAGTTAATATCAGAGTAAATGAGAAATGATTAGAATCGTTTTTATCCCTACATTAAGTTAGAAAGACGAGCGCATATTCTGATATTTTAATTCATTTCATGAATATAACCCACGAGTTAGTTAAAAGAGAAGGTATATGTGCGTCAGGTTAACATACCTTAGGACCTTCAGGGTCGCATTGTGGCCACAGCGGACGAACGTCGTTCCGACAGGGAGTCACTGTCTCAATGTACACAATCTTTGCTGGTGCGGGCAGGCAAGTGTATTGAGGTTAATGCTGACATTTTCGAACACCGGATCTGGCACTTGTGCATTGTTGATGTGACCTTAGTGTCCTGTAACATGTTATCTCGCTTTCCTAGTGTAGTGCTAGTATATCAAATTTGTCACCATGGCACAACATCTCTGTAAGTTTATCTCTGCAATAAAGCCTGAAAACATTTATGGTTATATGAACTTTTTATGTACTGGTCATGTACAATCACCTCCTCAATTATTTATATATATATATATATATATATATATATATATATAGTCACAGGGTCCGTTTCTAGTATGAGTTATAAAGATTATAATGCAGGTGAATTGTGAACGCTAATTATATCTTAACATTAGTCTAACAAAGTGGTTTTGATTACATGATTTAAGTTTATGCGAATACATGTAGGTTAATATACAATACAAATAATTCATATGGTACCACTTTGTCATTCTTCACAGAACAACGGACGTGTGGAGATGAATTTCGCTGCAAATCTGGACAATGCATCGGTGATTTTTATGTTTGTGACTCAGAAAAGAATTGTGCAGACAATAGTGATGAAGACTCTGACATGTGTGGTAAGTGTCAATGTCTTAATTTTTTATTCCTTGTTTTGTCACATTAGAACTCCCTCTCCTGAACTAAAAATATACAAAACTCACGAATTTAGACTATTCGTTTCATCAATTTACTTTCCGGATTTGTGATGTATAGGTTGGTATCTTGTATATACAGAATGATTATCTTTCCTGAGGCAACAAGCTATTGCTTGTAAGGATTTTGTTTTTGAGATAATGACATGAAAGATTATGTACACATGCTGTCAAGGACGCAAAACTGCATGGAATCCGCTGGGATGTAGTTATACCATCCAGTGACTTTCATTTGACTTTAGCCGCGTCCTTATCTTGGCAGTTGAAATTCGAATTTCGCGTGAGTAACCATGTACGCATTCAAAGAGAATTATCTAAAATACAGGTTTGGCAACCAGATCTCCAGATATAACGCATGGCTAGTTGATTCGTTAGCTCAAAGCGAGACAAAAGATTCAACGCGAAAGTGAAAAGCTCAAAAACCCTTTAGACATTCAAGAGATAAAACAATAGATTGAAGCTGTTAACTTGCACACGCTTGGATGTTGAAATATAACATTTTTGACATCGATTGTGAGCAGATACTGTTTTGCGTAGTTGGAAGTAATTGTATATGCATTTTCAAGACAATATATCCATAAACTTCTTTTTTTTAAACAATGATTTGGGACTTCTAGCGAGAGAACATATTTTGTTTCAATAAAGTTCCATAGCCAGTAGCGGTCTGAAATGTTATAATTTTCACAAGCAGTTGAGCTTTTAAATATAACTAAATAAAATCACAATATAAGAACAATTGGTAACAAGTTACGCATCCTACACAATGCACGAATTAAAATAAATTATTTATATTTGAGTTTCTTTAAGTTTTAAACTAATTTTAACTCCAAATCTAGAATATTTTAGCATCAATTATAGTTGAAGGCTTAAGATATAACATTAGTTTTGATTTACATAAAAATACGTTATCTTGTCTTTTTCATGATTTCGGCTTCAGGGCTTCACTCAGATTCTAAGTAATTGTTACATTTTCGTTAATATTCTAACTAGGAATATTTTGTATAATCTTTCGATTTCTGCTCAGAATGGATTGTAACTTACAAGAAACTAATTTTTAATTAAAAAAACATCTTTAAACCGGAGGTAAAATAACTGTCTGAGACGGTAAAGAACAGAATAATTACCTTTTCTGCAAATTATTACCAGTGTCCAGACTTCCCATGGAAGACGTTTTCTACGATGACAGTCCTGAGCCGAATGGACAAACACCTTTTCTCGAACACGTCAACAACTCGATTGCTAAGAAATACATGCTAAATAAAGGGCCGTGCCATCTCGAATATATGATCCGAAAACTTGATCTGGAAATATATGATCAGTGAAGGGAATTCGGGTGAACACCATATCTGAAAATTTTGAAAATATCCGAAGTTGAAACGTTTTATTGGAACTACAAGTGCGCACAATATAATACGTTTTATTACACTGTTGTTAACAAATGATGTTGCCCTGGAATTCTAATCCAGTGTAGTCCTGCAATGCCCTTTTATTTAAGAAATTATGCTTGATGAGTATAATTACCGTCCGTGCGTGCAACATATTAAGATTATGCGCAATGACAGTTCCTTTCACACTTAGTAACTATGTGAGATAAAACTAACACATGTCACATGCTTTACTTTAAATGTTTTAATATAAAAAACATCTCTGTTTTTAAGTCAAAGCGATGTCAAGAACTTTCTGAAATTCTCACATAAACGCAACAGACAATATGAATAGATCGAATACGAAAAATTGGGAAAGATTAATAATTGTTGGAAGAACAAAACAAAATATACACATTGTTCTCCAACACTACATATATAAGTGAGCTGTAGATCGTTAAGTGCCGATTGAAAACCTTCTCATTTTGAATTAATTGAAAACTTAGTAGTTATATTTATACCTCGGAGGTCAACTGCACTATGCCTCTTTATTGACAAACCAAAGCTCTAGATAGTTTTGTAGATTTGATCACGCTGCTGTTAGAGCCGTACACGACTACATCATTCTTCGTTTTCTAGATTATTTGCGAATTGATTATAGTTCTGACTGAAGAAATAATATTTCTGATTTGAATAGTATTTAATTGATAATATAATACGTAGCAGAAACGATAAAATGAAATGTGTGGGCGGTAAATACAATATGTAGCAATAAATTTGAAAGAGCATGCTCTAATCTACAAAACCATGCACTGATCTTGAGTCCGCTGGATCCCTGTGATCCGTTTTAAATGCAGGGCAAAACAGCACCAAATACAGGCGTAGAAATCGCAAATATCAATTTCAATTACCAGTACCACGCTAGAATATGCATACTAAAATTGTCATAATATTTATCAGCACTGCACTAACAGAACGCGTGCAGTGCAAAAAGTTACCTCCGAAACACTTTAGTTCTATTCAGCACATCTACTTTTGAACATTGTAAGGATTAACATTATATTGTCGGGGGTCATCACTGGCAATAGGATTTTTACGGCAAGATCTCCTAACCACAAAAAACTCTCATCCCTCTGTTTGCATGATTTCTCACAAGGTTGGTTGGTATCTCTGACTTTCTCCTGAACTCGAAATCAACTATAAAGGAATATTGTGCACGTCGTAAGTTACATAATGGTCAGTCAGTGGAAAAGTGTTTAATTCCTATATTTTGACTCGTAGATACCGGGGCTCAACGTAACTTTTTCTACTCGAAAATGATTCCGTTATTGGACGGGAGATGTCAGTCAAGTCGACAGCTTGTTGTGAAAAAGTGGTATTTTGAGAAGTACCATTTATAGGCGTGCATTCACTTGACTTCCGGCATATCATGGAGTCAATAAAGAACGACCAGCGAGTAACCGTGCATTACCTGGTAACAGAAAGTTTGAGTTCGTCGGACATTTAGCGTCCAATAGCAGCAGTATATGGATACGTAGTACTGACACAGTCTGCCACCAGGAAACGCACTTCTCTATCTTATCGCAAAATCAATGACATTCGCCGCTCCTCTTTTTTGGCTTCAATTAAATGGCAGCCGGGAAACGCTAGTAAATCTGCATTTTTCACGTCTCGTTCAAGCATCGCTTGGGATGTATTCTATTCTGTTGATGTTATTTTGTATTAGAAAAAAAATGGTTTTGAGTTTCAGTTATTACGTAATATTATGCAAGCGGCTATCCCTGCGTACTTAGATGCCGACAAAAATAAATGTGAAAATAAAATAAAAATAAAAAAAAGATTTGGGATGTTTTATAATTCAAGTTGTCAATTCCTTAATGCGCCTGCCATCTTACGCCCAACAACGAAACCATCTTCTAGCGACAATAATTTCGTGGAGCTTGGATATCCACATATCAGATATAAGGGGTGTTCATTATAAATAAGCAAGTCACTGTAAGGACAATTTCAGTTCAATTGTAGCTTCATTGTTGGTGTACGATGTTATAGTAGTTGAAGTACACAATATAAAATAAGGTGAATTATCATTTCTGATGATGCCGCAATTTTTAAATAGACGAGTCAGATAATAATGTATTCAAAAATATACATTATGTCTTATAAGATAACTTTTATTTATTCATTGTTGAGGTTGTCTTTGCTGAGCGAACGGCTCCCTGAAGATAGGATTTAATACTTACACCTTTCTGACAATCACATCTGTGACATACCTAGATGGGCATACTACAAGTCTCTATTCATTCTAATTGTTCTAACCGACGCTTAGCGTGTTCAGGAGTCTTGTGTGTATAACGGTGTAAAACGTAAGCGAACAATGTGTAAAACTGACTTATTCATGTCTGGTAACATCCTCTCCCCTGACTCCCTCCCACTGTCCCTATTAAATTGAATTTAATTGATAACCTAGGGAACAGCTTGTGTTCTGCTCTTGAACAGTGAATGAAAAAAACTAACTGAAATACGAAGTAGTGAACATACGTAACACACAATATACGATATTTTAGCTTAGTCAGTTTTTGGGAGTTAAAAAATATATTTTGCTCTGCCTGCTCCGTGCAGAATCAACTCAAAAACTAATTGCAAGAATGTATATATATAGCGAGACATGTCCTCTCACTTGCATAAACTTACTTCTTTGGCCAAATACACGAAGAAAAACTAGAATAGATCTTCAGTAAATAATAATAAGTATTTCACCCACGAAATTCAATAAAATATAATTTAACACTCCAATTGATTGAGAAATAACAGAATGTAACTTTGAATGGCCTTTAGTAAGAAAAGAAGTCGCGTTCATTTCAAAATGGAAACTATCATTCAATACTGGCAAAAGTTATAGCAAATATGGAACAGTCTTAAGCGTCTTCTGTGGCGTAACTGAATAATGCGTATTAATAAGAAATTCAGAGTGGAAGTTAAGGTCGTCTGTTCAAGGCTCCCCATATCACCATTTACATTTTACACTTTAATTTTGAATAAAACATATGAAAAATGTCAGTTTGAGACTAATATTTCATATTGCATTCCAATACTTGGTTAAACGGATTAGCTCACTAGAGACTACGTATATAAATGATGAAGGGAACCCAGCAAACATGTAAGTTCATATGGCAAACTGTTGAGTTTAGTCCAGATCCATCGAAGAAACAAGTTTATGAGAAACTAGTGCTGTCATAGCAACTACTATATTATTATTATTATTATTATTATTATTATTATTATTATTATTATTATTATTATTATTATTATTATTATTATTATTATTATTATTATTATTATTATTATTATTATTAACGCCTCCTCATAAATCTCAGTGGATAAGAAAAGATGTAGTCTGTCCTGTCTGTCAATTCCTCCCAGCTATAGATCTAAGGAACTTCAGGTCTGACCGAGATAAGCCATAAACCATAGGATTTCTAAACGTCTGAAAGTATGACGAAACATATAACTTTGACTCTAAAGCTGATAGGTCCTTTTCAATTGCTTATTATTCGTAATTGTATGTCTGCTACCCTTATTTTATTCACATAGAAATTTTGACATAGTACAAAAAGAATCAACTTACTTTGACAAATAAGACAACTCGATGCAAGTTCAGAGAATGAAGTTTTAAGTGTTTGAACAAGGCACAATCAAACAGGTTGATTTACAAAGTTCAAGGTTAAAATATCTTTGGCAGAACAAGAAAGAAAAATATATTTCTTTAGAATAAAGAAACTTTGCCCTGAGTAAGAACTGAGCCGAGAAGTTGAGCTTTATTTCTGTTCATTCATTTGTTTTATGTAAGCATGCTAACTTCACGATATAGTTGTTTAGAATATTTGCTTATTGTAATTTTTGATACTGGAACATTTTGGAAACGATACCTCCCAGATCACAGCACAGCATAGTAAGTCAAACGTTAATTCCTGAGAACATTATTGATTATAAGTTGAATAGTATTTTAAATCTTTGAAAAATATGCCATTGAAGTTTAATGAAAGAATTTCGCGTCGATTTTGCTTGAGAATTAGCATCACAGGATGATAATGCTGATAAATGTCTTATGCATATTGTACTGGAAACTTGTATATTTTTCTCTTTTCATATTATAAGACTATTGAATTACTTTCAGAATTGCTTTTCGTGAACAGAGGCTATCAAAAGAACGATACTAAATATTTCTACACATATAGCGACATCAAGCCTCTGTAGACAAAAGTAGGAACACTACCCTCCGAAACTTGATGTGAATAAAATTTACATTTGAGGGTAATTACAAGTGGTTTGGTATTCTGGCCTGCCTGGTGACATAGCACAACAATATAAAACACTGCAGTTTGACATGCCAGACTTCGTTGTAGTCATGTTTCAAGACGACCTCGAAAATGCTGACCAAAAAACAAATATCACTATCTTCCGCTACGTCAAATCGGGAAAATCCACCTGAAAAATGGGCGTTTGGAGTTTCCCTTTTATGAAACCCTCAACCTAGTAATTGAAAATCAGCACTGCTTGAACTATATGGATATTTTTCAGCTTTCAACCGTGCCACTCAACGCAGCCACGACATGTTCTACATGTTGAAGGAGGTTTTTTAGAATCAGCAGCATTTTGTTCTGAACACGAGAAAACGCAAATAGGTTACAGTGGTGGAGGTAACCAATGTCGAAATTACTGTAGACTTAGAAATCGAGACTTAGACTTTCTACCGAGGCTCTGGTAGAAAATTGTCTCGATGCTATGCAATTTTTATCAGCGAGTTGTAATTCTTGCACGATGTGAAAAATGAAAGGGTTATAAAGTTGTTTTAGGACAGAGAGAGGGAGATTAAAGTGCTATGTAGAAATTCGTCCGATCAGGTGGGACAGCAACCACACGATATTTATCAGGTGCCTCATTGACACTTTTGTAACACTTCGCTGGGGGCTTTAGGATCAATAGTTACGTTTAACCAGAACAAATAAACAGGAGCTGAGCAGAGAGAAGGGGAGAAGAGTCAAAGTACTCCAAACGTATTTCATAAACTTAAGAACGAACAAAATTTAATCCCTTCGGCGCTGTAGACACAACCTACGTTGAGTAAGTTGCCGATGGTAACAAAGTGATATAGGGAAATTTCATAGTGCATGCTTGCTGTATATGGTATGTATAGGACTTGGACGATATCATCTAACAACGCCATGCCTCAATGATTAGTCCTTATCAAAACAGTTTTTATGCCTTTATGGAATCAACGATTTACGATCTGCGTTCATAATTTCAAGCTATAAAATTTTGGTGTCACATTTGCGAAAATAAATTGAGGTTTTTCCATACTGTCACCATCCTATACCATTTGCTCTCAATGTTTGACTGAGTGACGACTCATTGTGTTTGGTAATTTAATTTATATTATTTGTACGGAATTTTAAATGTAATTACTTTATACCTCATCTGTAGAGACATTGAAAAATATGACGTATCACAAAGACGACCTAAATGAACCACACATACGTACATTAATCATCTGTTCTATTTCATTCTTTAGAGCAACGTACCTGTAATGAATTTGCATTCTCTTGCGATACGGGAAGATGTATAGCTGAGGAATACGTCTGCGACGAAGAGCAAGATTGCAAAGATGGGACAGATGAAGACTCTGACTATTGTAGTAAGAATTTAATATTTTATTTTACCTCATCAGATATTTATCATAAACGTTACCCATTTATAAAGAATTCTGTCTGAAAAATGTATGAATACTACAGGGAAACAACATTATGCCCGTTATATTAAGTTTACAGGATATTTGGTATGAAGTCGACACTCAACATTACGAATAATTTCATATCAAAGACAGGCCTAGCTGCCGTGGATCAGTGCTTGACCCTTGGAATAGCAGTCGGTAAGTCCTGGATTTGATCCGAGAGTCAGTTCATTCTGATTGACATTTCTCGAGAGTTTTCACTCAATCACAAAAATGCTTTTATGATAACTACACAATAGGTCTTGGCCGTTTATTTTTTTAACCCTTCTTTACTACCCTATCGAGACCTGACCGTGATATGCTTAAAGAAATTAAATTAATTTCACTGCAGACATCAATTGAGGATTTGCTTGTGATAAGTTGCCTATCCATATTATCTTAATTCATGATTTTAAAAAAAATGTATTTCAAAATAAACAGATAGCAGCGTTATTTCAATTGATTCCAAATGTTTAAAACAAGTCCCTTTCCTATGGTCTTCATTTGTTATCCTAAAGAGAACAATGTTTTCAGTATATTAGTAATAAATATTTTTCAAAGTTTTACAGTGCATGTCTAACATATATTAAAGATGTTTCACTCTTTGGTTTTGAATACATTTGACATACTTCAACGAGCGTTTCGTTAGCACTTTTGATAATATCAACAATGGATTTTCATGTCCATATATAATTGTTTAATTAATTGTTAAAACATACGAATGTTTACATCAGATTCTTGTGATGTAAGTGATGCTGTTGCATATATAGTTTATTTCATTAAGAGTGTATATATGACAGTTTGCAATATTATCCTCACATACTGCCACATTTCTCTACACATGGAAGTTACTAGTTTTATAATGAAATGGATCGAGGATACTCTGCAATTTAGAAAAGTTATCTTTCTATCTGAACCTGAGAACCGCAACAGAATAAGTCACATTTTGTCCAAAACGAAACTTAATGAAGCTTTGTAAAGTATTATCAAAACATCACATAATAGTTGTATGATTCTTCTTGTAAAGATGTGAATAAAGCAAAAACGTAAGTCTAATATGTAGTGTCCATTTAGTTTCTATACCAAAAATGTAGATTTTTTTCGAATACATCTTTGACTTATGCGGTTCTGGTTCTCAGGAACATATTTTATTTCGTTGGGGAACTGGTTAAAAGACCGCTGGTGGCAGCATTTAGATAACCAGATATCCAGTTGAGCCTTGAGAACTGTCTTGTGTCGTATGTACGGAAGGTATAAGTTAATATTTTTTTAAAAATAAAACAATGTGTTTTAGTTCATAATATTTTTTTTTCATATTGAACTGCGTGATCGACTGCAACTGACTGATCAATGATCTGACTTACAGATTAACAGAAAAATAAAAGATCTTTCAAATTACATTTACAATTGAGTTTATTTGTGAGCGACTCTCTTTGCACCTATGAGGTTTAGCCACAACTTTTGATTTATCGATTATCCTTGATACTCACTGATAGGGCACCATAATCAAATTTCTAGTATTTGTTCGTCATCTAGAATCGTTATCGACATATGTTTCAATAGAGTTCAATTTGTTTTTGAAACATACGCTGCTCAAGTTTCAATGCTAGGTCATATATTTTGGTTAGTTTCTTAATTCAGCAAGAGAGAAAATATTATTTATTTTGTTCAACGGAAAGAATATTTCCGGAATATTAACGAAATTATACTTCATCTCAAAAAATATTTGACCTTGGAACCTGCTGCTTTGGTTCGTTCGCGCTTTTCATTCTATACTTCCTGGTAGGAGAAACCGGTCAAAATTATTTTAGTTCGACCTATCCGTAGCGGTCTTGGAAATACGTGGTTTTTGATTTCCGAAAATTTTGCAAAGGTCAATGCATGTGTAACCTTTTGGATGAGGAGAAGTGAAAGTGATGGATAAAAGGGCGAGGATAGAACGTGGTCTTGAATTGTTATTGACTGGTATAAGTAGTATGAAGGCCAAATGAAAATTTTAAAAAATCGGGCTATATTTTCACGAAAGTCATTTTATCTAGGGATCCCAGTTAGTGTATTATTTCGTTTTTTACATGATAAAATTGAGGAAAAACACAACGCGGAGGGTGATTTCCAAAAGTTAATTGTAGTTCCTTTTGTTGAAAGGAGGTACGGGTTTTACGGGACCTAAGGAATCCCATAAAAGTGAGGTCGTGTGAGGGTATTTTATTGGTTTTCTGTGACGTCATTTATGTAACAATGGCACTAGTTTATACACAGAAGAGGTGTCACTTGAACATATATCCATCTGAAAGAAATAGTGTATCAGCCATCCTAACGGGAAAATCAATCAATTTACGTAAATAAAGTTAAAGAAGAATATTCTTGTAAGAACGTGTCCTAACGTAATAATAAGACACCCATGGGTAGATGAGAAATTTTAATATTTTTATTTACGACTGTTAAGTATTTTTGGCACAAACCCTGTTTCTGGTTACGTTCCTGTGCATTTTGATGAAACAGTATTGCGAATAGGTTCATTGTAGGTTAGGGAACAAGTGTTACGAAAAGTGATGGTAGAATTCGTGTAGTCGGTCTGATGTCATGGGTAGAGCAAATGGAATATAGCCGCTGAAACATGTGGTTTCTTCTAGACAAGTGACCACATTTTTGCTATTGTTACACCTAGAGTTATGTTGTTTTTTGCCTAATTCATTACAAAATCATTATCACGTGGGTAGTCCATTTTGGGATATGGGGAGAGAGAATCCAACAATTCTACCGGAAACGATTTTTTAGTATCCACGCATACAATTGTTGAGATTTGTTAAACAATTTTAGCAGCGCTATGACTATGAACACTCTTCATAGAGAATGATTCTTGCTTTGGACACACCAATTGTCCAAAAGAAGTAAACTTCTGAGTATTCATTTGGTTCTGGTATCCCTTTCAAGAAATTTATAAAAATGGAGCAAACATATTGGGCCTTTACATGCGATTGCTTAACGATAGCCATACATATACTATATATACTGTTGCTTTTTATTGTGTGATTAGAAAACACATTCACTGACAGTCTTATGGATGGGTACTCTATTCAACTTTATGTTTCTATTCAGTTTTGTTAACAGTCTCTCTGCGTGTTTCTGTTCCACGAATTCCCATCGGCCTTTCTTTTCTGATTTTGTCAATAATGTATTAGTTAGTCATTCCCTTCCATAATAACATTGTTCTGGAAATAAATTACTAAACGCGAACTCAATCACTAAACTTACACATTCAATTCAGGTTTAGGCAGTGTAAGGAAAAATATTTCAAGTACAAAGTATGGTGAAAACTTACTTGATAGCATAACGTAATGAATTTTCGGCCTTTCGCAGTGTATGTTTATAGAGGCTGACAGCGACTCACTTTCTTTTAGTATGAGAAGACATTTGCTAATTGTTCGATTGCGTGTAGATTCTATTGAGTCCAGTTTTGGGTATGAATATGAGTATGTTTTTGTTGAAATACCTTAATCATCAAAAACAATTGCCTGCACACTTTTCGATATTTTGACAGAACCTTTCGTTGCATGCACTAATTTAGATATTTTATCGAAACAAAACAATTGCATGTGTAGAAAACTGAACAATTTGAAACGTGCATCCCAATAATGCAGTTCTACAAAGAGAATAATTCTTAGTTTCTCACATAAAAATTGAAAATGATATTTCAACA